>CAUYQU010008574.1:0-26352 GCA_963574635.1 Cheracebus regulus | reverse complement strand
GAGCTGTTTCACTCCCTATAAAAACCCCCTGTCTAAAAATAGACTCACTATAAAAACTCCCTGTCTAAAAATAGACTCACTCCCTATAAAACCCCCTGTCTGAGAGGAGTCTGTGCGACTTCTCCAGCCCCTCCTGTCCGGACTGCAGAACCTCATCTGGGAGCCTGAATAAATTCCCTTGCATTGGATTATTTTGGTGCTGGCCTCAGTTTCTTCATTTTATCCTCGGAAACAAACCTCACATTGCCTAAGTTAACTGAAATATCCCATGTTTGTATTTGAGTTTTTCTGCTCCCCCATTTCTCCTGCACATTTACACATTCCCACATATGTATGATTCTGAATCAGGAAAGGAATTGTAGGCTGTGAAAGCTGACAGAGATCATCTAACCCAAACCCTTCTTTTTTGGGGTCACAGACAAATAAATAAGTATATTTAAAGTATTTTATTCTTGAGGAACTTAATCTCTGAAAATATGAAGCTCTGTGGTCACAATTCCATATGGGAAACGAGAGAGTTACCATTGCAGTGCCAGATGAAGGCCACTTGCTAGGCATCCGCCACACCACTGAATTCTCCCACTGTCTATGAGAAAGTTACTATACAAGGTGCAGGTGGCTTCCCTGAGACACCCTGTCAGGGATGCAATCCTGCATTGCCTTTTAGAAGCCCAGCAAGGGCTTTGTGCTTTTCCTTGGACAGAAAAAGTCCATGGATTTGCATAAACAAAGCCTTTTTGAGACAAATTCTCATTCTGTCACCCAGGCTGGAGTACAGTGGCTGGATCTTGGCTCACTGCAACCTCCACCTCCCAATTCTCCTGCTTTAGCCTCCCAAGTAGTTGGGACTATAGGCGAGCACCACCACACTCCGGTATTTTTAAATATTTTTAGTAGACATGGGGTTTCACCATATTGGCCAGGCTGGCCTCGAACTCCTGACCTCGTGATCTACCCACCTCAGTCTCCTAAAGTGCTGGTATTACAGGTGTGAGTCATTGCGCCTGGCCAAGAAAGGCTTTTTTAAGACAGGTCAGGCTTCAATGTGTCCAATCCTTTCCAGATTATTGGACCCGTATAGGTGCCACGTTCTGGGTGCCTTGTCTGTGACAGCCTCACCTGACGGTTGTGTGCAGGACTAACCAGGACGGCTAAGGCTTAATTGGGTAAAACTCATAAGACTGTCCAAATGAAGCTACACCAGCCTTTCTCCAAGAACTCCTGTCTTCTAAAACCAAATGTACATAGATTAAGACAAGAGGTACAGCTTCCAAATTAAAAAGGAATAGTGCAAAATATTAAAGGTACTCTTTCCTGGACTACGTGGAGGTCCCAATCTTGCCCATGGGACGTCCACATAGTCCATTTTGGATTATGTCTACTTGGCTGCATTTTACTGAACGTTTGAAGAGAACTGCTTGATTCAGGTCGGAGCAACTGTTTCATCTTTCTAGACTTCCATCAGCTCTGAGTCTCACACCACACCACAAAATTCCGCAGCAGCACTTAATTCTGCATGTGACTAATGTCAGTGTTTAAGTAAGGAAAAAAGCCAAGTAGAGTGAGCCTTATATAAAGAATGAATGCTTAAATAAAATGTCCATAACTATGAAGCAGAAAAACATATCCATTTTATTGTACATTTTTTCTTTCCATACTTTTCACTAAAAACATTTTGAGACTTGTATTAATATGTTTTCAATTATTTATTAAAGTAAGCCTACTTTCCTCCATAAGCTAATTCAAACCAAAACAATGCATATTTACACAAGACCTAATTTCTAAAGACACCATTACATCTAACCCACTTTTAGACTAAATTACATTATTTTAAGACATAAAACATACTAAATAGATTTATAGTCCTCCCTCTCTTTTAATAAATTATTAAATGCCTTCACATGGACCATTTTATGTGAGTTTCACAAAATCTTGGAAGATAACAGAAATAGACTATTTTACACATGGCAACACTAATACAATACTGAGGCTTAGAGATAACAAATTACCTGATCAAATTCATACCAAAAAAAAAAAAAGTTGCAATTTACAAAGTTGCTACCATGTGCCTTGATTGGCAGTTTCCAGTATTAGAGCCTGAAGTGACTGTCCTGAATTCTGACAATTCTGAACATAGTCAACACATATCCACGGACACTTCCCAACTGCCACTGTACTACCAAGTGAGGTCAAACCCTCCTGCCCCTCAGCTCCTTAGAAGAATTTCAACCTATCTGAAGATAACAGGAGTACTAGAGCATGCTGCCTAAATTGCTTCAGTTTGCAAATACTTCAATCTTGGTAGGCATCTCTGGCCTCACACAAGACATGTCGAATCAGCTGAGAGGAGCTGGCATCATGCTTCATACAAGCAGGTTCATATTAGTTTCCCTGGCGTATCTTTTATAGAACACTGGTGCCTGGTATTCTGACTTAGTGTGTGTGAGGCAAAATAGCACCAGTGTTTTCCTAGACCCTCCCTAGGTCAACCTAATGTGTGATGGAGAACCATGAATGCCAGAATGGTGGTCCCAGCCTCACACTCTCCCCAGGGCTCATTCCACCCAGGGCTCACCATTTCTGACCTTCACTCCTTCTAGGGCATATCTACCTCTGGGAGTTTCTCTCATGCATGCTTCCTTCATGAAATCATAGACGCAAGATAAGTGTGATAGTAAACTTATAGACTTCCGCTTCTGGAATAACGGGGACTAGATTTACTCTCCTTCCTACAATGAGAACATTGAAAAAACACATGAATGGTGTGTTTTAGACTTTGGACAATCGGCAGTACAAGAGAGTCATCTGTAGGACAGAAAACAAACAGCTGAGCTTACCAGGGCCCCAGCTCACTACCTAGAGAAAGCTGCCAGACCACAGCCTAAGAAAAGAGACTGAGATAAAACCTGGTGGCCTTATGAACCAAGGACACAAAGCCCAGCGTTCCAGGAGTTCTGTAAAGCTAGAATTTATGGAGCAGGGTGTTGGAGAAAGGGTGCTTCACAGAAGACCCGAGCTCTGCAGATCTGCAGCAGAGTCCTATGGGACCTTTAGCTGAATACTTCTGTGTAAAAATGTGAATGTGAAATGAGCAAAAATGGAATCATCACATATCAAAATCTGTAGAATGCACTCAAAGAAGTGTTAAGAGGAAGTGTATGGCCATTTCTATAGCCCAGGAACTCTCATAATCTGCCAAAAGATATGTATGAGAAACCGGCAAGTAACATTATACTTAATGGTAGGATACTGAACACTTTCCCCTTAGATCAAGAACCAGGCAGAGATTTAATCTCTCACACTCCTAGTCATCATTGTACTGGCAGTCCTAGCCAGTGTAATAAGGTAGGAAAAGGAAATAAAAGTAATAGAAATCAGGAATTAGTAAGTGAACTGGCTTGATTAGCAGATAAAATGAACAGCTACATAGAAAATCCTAAGAAATGTATGGAAAATCTACAAAATCAATGAAATAGTTTAGCAAGTTTGTAGGATAAAAAGTTAATTTACAAAAATAAATAATATTCCTATATACCAACAACTGGAAATAGAAAGTTAAAAATTCACAACACATTTTGAGTAGTTCAAAAATATAGTCTAAATGATAAACTTTAAAAAATATGTAATATTGGTAGAATTTTTAAAAACCTACAAAAAGAGATCTATGTGTAAATACACTTAACATTACTAACATGCCAATTCTCTCAAAATTGATATATGGTGTTAATGCAATCTTAATATTTCAGGTGGATTTTCTATAGAAATTGGCAAGCTTATTCTAAAATTTGTATTGAAATATGAATAATTTAGAATAGCCAAAACAATTTTAAACAGGAAGAAAATCCAAGGACATAAACTACCTGATTTTAAGTCTTTTAAAATTATAGTAATCAAGACAGTGTAATAACGTTGCAAAGGTAGTCAAATAGATCAATGGAACAGAATAGAGTCCAGAAACAGACCCATCCTTCAATAGCAAATTCATTTTCAACAAAAGTGCAAGCAAAAGCAACTCTGTGGAGGTAATCATCATTTCAACATAACATACTGAACAAACAATATCCATATACCAGCAAAGAGGATCCCTGACCTTTACTTTGTACCATCTACAAAATTTACCATAAACTACATTATAGATGTAAATGTGCAAATTAAAACTATAAAATTTCTAGAAACAAACTAATTAAATCATAATGACCTTGACTGAGACAAAACTTTCTTAAATAGAGGGTGACAGTCAAAATAATAAAAGAAAAATCTTGATTAATTAGACTTGGTGAAAATTAAAAGACACTGCTCTTCAAAGGAAGGTGGTTAAAGAAATGAGAGCAAGCCACATTCTGGATTAAACTATTTGCAAAACATTTATTTGACAGCATATATTTAGAGGTGCTACAATTCAATAATATGAAGGCAACATCCAATAATAAATTGGTCAAGGAGTTGCATGATCTTGTTGTCAGTGAAGTTACAGGTGGCAAATAAATACACAAATATGTCACAATCTGCCAGTTTCTATTAACATTAAACTTAAACTTATCATATGACCAGTAATTCTACTATTTTACTAAAAGAATAAAAATTTTCACAGTATTACTTAAATATGAGTGTTCACAGCTTTATTCAAATTAGCCAAGAACAAGAAACAACCCAAACGCCCACCAACCCATAAACTGAATCCACATGATAGAATTCTACATAATAATAACAAAGAATTGAACTACTGATAAGCATGCAACAGCACAGTTGAATCTTGAAGGTCCTATACTGAGAAGGAGGCCAGACTCAACTGATATGTACTCCATGATTCCGTTTTTGTGAAATTCTAGAAAGGACTTAACCATAGTGTTGGAGAGCAGACCCCTGATTTCCAAGGGCTGGGGTGTGAAGGACGAGACTGACTAAAAAGATAGAGGAGAACTGCTTTTAATGATAAAATTGTTTTGCATCATAATTGTGCTTACATAACTGCACATTTTTCAAAGCTTATTAAAATGTACTTTTAAATTAGAGGATATTGATTAATGCATACTATACCTCAATAAAGATTACCCAAAAATAAATAAAGAAAAATTTTAAAAAGAGAGGAAGAGAAGTAGAATATGAACTACTGTACAATGAAGGAAAACAATCTCAGTCACTAAGGAATCCTGAATTAGGTGTCTTTCTGTCAAAGTTTTGGGGAGTATGATGTAATTTAATGAGTTGATCTCTCAAACATGATGCATCTGTTAGAAGCAAAGTTCAAGTAACACTATCAAAGCTTAAAAACAAGTAAAGTAATTTTTAAAATAAGCAATACAATGAGAACTTTATCACAATATCACTTATTGAACTAAGTACAAATGCACCCTGATGTCAGTGGGATCAGCTGAGGAAGGATCTCCAAAAAACTCCTCTTCTGTTAAAACAGCTAGAACAAAACTGTCAAAATCAACCTCTTCAGAACTCTGGAAAATAACCAAAGGCTTACAAAAATCTGAAGAATACTTATTCAAGAAAAAATAGCTGAATCTTAGCCAGGACAGGAGCTACACTGCTTGGATCTATACTCACTACTGGGAGAGATTTGTGTCATTCTAACATTGCAAGGTACTATCCATCTCCCTCCAGTTCATCAGGTTAAACATGGGGTTACCACATGACCTAGGAATTCCACTCTTAGGTATCTACCCAAGAGAAACAAAGGCATGTTCACACAGAAGCATGTACACAAATATTCATTGCAGCATTACTTATAATAGTCAAAAAGTGGAAGGAACCCCAGTGCTCACCATTGATCAATAGATAAACAAAATGTGATCTATACACCCAATGGGATGGCTCAGTCATAAAAAGCAATGGAGTACTGACACACTACTCCATGAATGAACCTTGAAAACATCATGCTGTGTGAAAGAAGCCAGCCACAAAAGATGACACAGTATATGATTCCATTTATATGAAATGTCCAGAATAGGAAAACTCATAGAAACTAAAAGAAGAATAGTGGTTTCTAGGGGCTAGGGGACAGAATAGATGGTGAATAACAGTTAATAGGTTTGAAGTTTCTCTTTTGAGGTGATAAAACTATTCTAAGTTTAGGTCATGATATAGGTTGCACAACTCTGAGAATATACTAAAAGCCAAAAAAACTGTACGCTTTAAAAATGTAAATTTTTCACAAAAGGTCTAATATCCAGAATCTATAAGGAACTTAAATAAACTAGCAAAAAAAAAAAATAACCACATTAAAAAGTGGGCAAAGACTATAAACAGAGACATCTCAAAAGAAGACATACAAGCAGCCAACAAACATATGAAAAAATGCTGAACATCACTCATCATCAGAGAAATGCAAATCAAAACCACAATGCAATACCATCTCACACACAATGAGATATCATCTCATACCAGCGGGATGGCTTTTGTTTAAAAGTCAAATAAAAACAAATGCTGTTGAAACTACAGAGCAAAGCTCATACACTGTCAGCGGGAATGTAAGTTAATCCCAGCCACTGTGAAGAGCAGGCTGGAGATTTCTCAAAGAACTAACCGCTGAAATACCATTTGACCGAGCAATCCCACTACTAGGTATATATCCAAAGGAAAACAAATAATTCTACCAAAGGATGTGTATCCTTCTGTTCCTTGCAGCACTATTCACAATAGCAAAAACATGGAATCAACTCAGGTGCCCACAAACAGTAAACTGGATAAAGAAAATGTGGTACATATACATCATGGAATACTATACAGCCACAAAAAAGAATGAAATCATATCCTTTACAGAAAGGTCTCACTAACTCAGCTGTTTTTCTCAGTGCCCTCTATCTATATCTTTAAATTAATTATTCCTCATCTGATTCCTGTTCCTAAATTCTAGCAACACAAGACATGAGCTCATTAATAGTTTGTGAAAGAGAACTGAAACTCTTGCACATGCACACATGACAAAGTCCATGAAGCACCATCAACAGTGTGTCACAGGCAGCTCTCATGCTTGCAACAGGAAATCAGAGAGAAACACTGACATTAGGCTGGACACGAGCTTTGTAACAGCTGAGGAACAGCCCTGTGTTCAATTAAGCCAGGGAATACTCCAGAGGTCAGCTAATGGACTAGTCACAGCAACGATGTGACAAGGAATCAACTCTCCCCTCCCCAGTCACTACAAGGAAGGCTGGGTAATTCTACTGAGTTGCTGTAACTCCTGCACTGCAAGCTGCTGGCCTGTCAAGCTGAAGTTAGATGCTCCTTATTCAGACTCCGGCCTCTTTTCCACAGTGGCTCCTAGGAGCTCCTGGAGTTCAAACTGCAAGGCCATCTCCTTCAGAGAAACTGAGAGCTAAGTCATATAACATGCTGAGCTTGTCAGGGATGGGAAAATGCACTGGACCTGGAATACGACCCAACTGCAAATCTAAATACAAACCCAAAGCCACCAGCATCCCCAGCACAGGACGGGCAGTGCCACACACGCAGGATGGATCCTGATCACACGCTAACATTTCCCCTCACCTGTGAATACTGGATCTCGTTAGCGTCTGCTTCTGACCTAGAGATTTCTTTTCATCTTTTGTGTTGGTTTTTGAGACAGGGTTTTGCTCTGTCACTCCGGCTGAAGTGCTGTGGCACACTCAGGGCTCATTGCAGCCTCGACCTCCATGGGCTCAATGATCTTCCCGCCGCAGTCTCCCAGGTAGCTGGGACTACAGGCACAGGACACTAAGCTCAGCTAAGTTTTCAATTTTTGGTAGTGATGGGGCTTTTCCATGTTGCTCAGGCTGGATTTGAATTCCTGGGCTCAAGTGTTCTGCCTATCTCAGTCTCCCAAAGTGCTGGGATTTCAGGCATGAGCCACCGTGCCCAGGCAACAGAGTTCTTATTTTAACGTAAATGACTTTTCATTTTGTTCCATACTTGTAGTCTTTTTTTTTATTATTTACAAGTCTCACATCCTTAAAAAGACAACACAGAACAGCCTGTTTAATTACTTCCTTCTCTTGGGCAGGAGGTGAGAAGGGGCCAAGGTGGGAGGTAAAGGGCTGGGGAGAGGGCGGAGGGAAAAGGAGAGGAATGAAGACTGCCTTCTCTCTCTCACCACCGAGAGCTGCTGCCGCCCCTGGGAGGGTGAGGATGCATGTTTTCTCTCAAAGATCTTAGAGAAGTGACTGCATCATAAACACCAGGCCCATTTACACACACATGAACACACGCAGAAACACACAGAGCAACTGGCGATTTAGTCAGCTATGGTTCAGGTCAGAGCCCCATATATGTGTGTTTTTCAATCTCATCAATTAGCTTACGACAGGAACAATTCTCCAGCAATGGAGAAGCTTTTCAACGCCTCCAGAGAGAACACTTTCACAATTTGTCTTCGATTCCACCCTCTCCTTCCACTTCCACATCCCATCTGCCACTACATCAGGGCGATTCCTTTCACAAAGTCTCTCCACATCTACCTTTAGAGTTCCAGCCAACTTCAAGGGTCCAAAAATGTAACAGTCTTTCTAGTATGACTTCTTCCACAGGGAACTTAATCATTGTCATTTGTGTCATTGAAAAATGAAATTAACACCAGCCCACTGTGAAAGTGGGTAATTCTTTTGTATGAAACAAGCCCGTTTCCAGGTTAAGAGTAGCTACAGGTTCTGTTATCACTCAGAGCAACACAAAGATTATAGAAATGGTGCATGGGAGAATGGTGTCATTTCCAACAGACTGATGGAACTAAACTATTTACACCTCTGTCCATGTAGGATCTCAGAGGTGTGCTCCTTCCTACAAAGCAGGGGTCTCCACGCCCTGGGCTGTGGACCAGGATAGGTCTGCAGCCTGTTAAGAACAGGGCTGCACGGTAGGTGCGCAGCAGGCGGGTGAGCATGACCCCCTGAGCCCTGCCTCCCGTCACACCAGGGGCGACATTAGATTCTTGCAGGAGCAGGAACTCTTTTGTGAATTGCACGTGTGAGGAATCCAGGTTGTATGCTCCTTATGAGACTCTGACTTCAGGAGCCTCGGCTTCATGCTCAGTGGCCATGCGGAGCATGGCCTGGGGAGGGACTGGGACGGTTAATGAGGGGAAGCTGGAGAAACAACCGAACATTGAAATAGTAGATGCAGCTGAGAGGCAGATGCAGCAATGCCACAATGTTATCAAGACTGCAAACTGGCAGCCCATTCTCAAATGTGAACTCACAGAAGCAGGAGCAAGTATATGCCCTAGATTATTTCAGAAAATAAATATGAGATAAACTGGATACGAGCCATGGTGACACAGCAAGGAAACTCTGGCTGACAGATAAAGCACTGTATTGCATGAGGAAATGAATAGAGCAGAAATTATTCATAGGGTTGTCACGATTAACCGAAGTGTGAACTCTTTCCATAAAAAAGAAAGAAGCCACTGAGAAGAATGTGGAGCATCAGAGCCCAGCCGCTCCCGCACAACCTGCGACAGATTCTCACCAGGCATCTCACAGACATGATACCCTGTCACGATGAAGACATCGCCACGTGATGCTGGCACCGGTGGCCCAGCCAGCCTACAGTTCCTGGAATCGTAGGACGCTGAGACCTCTGGGCAGCTGTCATGCCCCTATATCTCCCAGGTAGTTGGCACAGACTTGGGGTTTGGAGCCAGATCTCCTGGATCCCAGGGTGGAAACATGGGCACCCCAGGAACATGCCTTCATGGAGCCCTGCTGTGCCCAGGTGGATGACCAGAGCTGCGGGGAGACACAAGGCAGTACCACCTCCAGAACCCGTGATGTTTTCAGAAACACCAACAAGAGATGAGTGAGGCATACGTTTACCAGAAAATTCATTACATTTCAACAAGGCTCGAACAGGTGAACTTTAAAGACCTGAAAGTCAGGTTGGGCGCAGTGGCTCATGCCTGTAATACCAGGGCTTTGGGAGGCCAAGGCAGGCAGTTCACCTGAGGTCAGGAGTTCAAGACCAGCCTGACCAACATGGTGAAACCTCGTCTCTACTAAAAATATCAAAATTAGCCGGGTGTGGTGGCGGGCACCTGTAATCCCAGCTACTTGGGAGGCTGAGGCAGGAGAATTGCTTGAACCCAGAAGGCAGAGGTTACAGTGAGCCGAGATCATGTCACTGCACTCCAGCCTGGGTGACAGGTGAGACTCCATCTCAAAAATAAATAAATGAAGATCTGAAAGTCAGCACAAGTTCAGGAAGCAGTAGATGACCTCATGTTAAGTCCTAATCAGTCACCTCTGCTACGACGGCTCAGCCAGATCTCAGGGCTCAGCCAGGTCTGGGGATTCAGCCAGGTCTTGGGGCTCAGCCAGGCCTCAAGGACCATACCTGCTTTATAGCAGCAGTCCCCAAACTTTTTGGCACCAGAGACTGCTTTTGTGAAAGACAGCTTGTCCATGGATGGGATGTGGGGTGGGGATGGCTTCGGGATGAAACAGTTCCATCTCAGACTTTTAGGCATTAGTTAGATTCTCATAAGGACTGTGCAACCTAGATCCCTCTAATGCACAATTCACAATAGGGTTCCTGCTCCTGCAAGAATCTAATGCTACCCCCGGTGTGACAGGAGGTGGGGCTCAGGCGGTCATGCTCACTCACCTGCTGTGCACCTACTGTGCAGCCCTGTTCCTAACAGGCTATAGGCCCATCCTGGTCCACAGCCCAGGGGTGGGGACCCCTGCTTTAAAGGAAGGAGTACCTGGGTGCCCTGTGTCAGATGGTGGCCTCATGGAGTGGGACATTTTCTCCAGCCACCCTAGAAGACACTAAATACCAGTGAGACAACCCAGGCACCTTCTCTGGGTTTTCTCAGGTCTTTTACTTTGACACCTCCTTGCTCTTGCTATGAAGAAGCAAGACGAGGGAGGAGTCTCCTACACGAAAGCCCCACAGTGCCCTGCACGTGGCAGGTGCTTGGGAAACCGAGGGGTGGCAAAGCTCCTGATGAGTGCGGCCACTCACCTCCCAACCTGGCACCTTACGCTGTTCTTTCTTTTTATCTTTGCCTGCCTCACCTTCTCTTCCCCACATTAGCTTCCCTTTTACTCTCATTCTCTACTTTTCCAAATGGTATATTCCTTGAAACAATGATAGTGCTTAGGAGGTTGTTGTCTTAGCTCAGGGGTCTTTAACACCTGGGTATATACCCAAAGGACTATAAATCATTCTATTATAAAGACACGTACACACGTTTGGAGGGGCAAATGACTTCCTGACGGGTTTACTTCCTGAGCATGGGGTCTCTGTGGGGCTTCATCTAGACACGTTAGGAAGTTCCAAAATAAAAACCCAGCTCACATAAAGGGTTGGGACTGACTGTATGGCATGACGGTGGGGGTATGTGACACCAGGAGTACACAACATATATCCCACAGTGACCATATGATGTTAGCTAGCCAGAAACAGCAATATTTAAAGTTCAGGCAGAGGATGGGAAGCACAAAAGAAGAGAATTCGAAAACGTAGCAGAGAAGGCAAGGAAGGCTATTGTCATGGGAACAAAGGAAGAAATGAACTTCAAAAAGGAAGAAGCAGTCATTAGCATCAGATTCTGCAGACAACATCAAATATGAAAAGGATTTAAAACAGGCTGCTGTATTAAAAAGAAACACTGCTTCACAAGGCTAGTCTTCAAAACTATTACCTCCCGGCACCTCATGTCTCTTCCAGCACTTTCCGTTTGGAGACCTAGTCATCCGTTCAGGCTCTTTTATGATAATGTTTTCCGGAGAAGCATTCCTGCTGCCTTTATCCTGCCTCCGGAATGCCAGGACAGCCTTTCCCAGCAATGGGGTGCTGCCATCATTTCTTTCCCCCCAGCTCTGCTCTTCTCTGCAGTGTAGTTTGTGCTCTTACAGTAAACAAATCAGCCGCAAGGTGGGACACACAATGGCTGTGCATGTGCTCTAACACAAGGATCCCCAACCCCCAAGCCATGGACGATGGCTTCATCTGTACTTACAGCTGCTCCCCATCACTTGATTACCGCCTGAGCTCTGCCTCCAGTCAGATCAGCTGTGGCATTAGATCCTCATAGGGGCACAAACCCTGCTGTGAACTGCACATGTGAGGGATCTAGGTTGCACATTCTTTATGAGAACCTGATGCCTGATGATCTGTCACTATCTCCTATCACCCCCAGATGGGACTGTCTAGTTGCAGGAAAACAAGCTCAGGGCTCCCACTGATACTATATTAGGGTGAGTTTTATGGTTATTTCATTATGTATTACAAGGTAATAAGAATAAGAAACAGGGCTGGAAGCAGTGGCTCACGCCTGAATTCCCAGGACTTTGGGAGGCTGAGGCGGGTGGATGACCAGGTCAAGAGATCAAGACCATCCTGACCAACGTAGTGAAACACCATCTCTACTAAAAATACAAAAAGTAGCTGGGCGTGGTGACACACACCTGTAGTCCCAACTATTGGAAGGCTGAGGCAGAAGAATCACTTGAACCTGGGTAGTGAAGGTTGAAGTGAGCTGAGATCATGCCACTGCACTCCAGCCTGGCCACAGAGCGAGACTCTGTCTAAAAAAAAAAAGAAGAAGAAGAATCAAAGTGCACACTAAATGCAATGTGCTTGAATCATTCTGAAACCATGCCACCCTATCCCACTCCCCAGCCCATGGAATAATTGTCTTCCATGAAACCAGTCCCTGGTGCCAAAAAGTCTGGAGACCTCTGCTGTAGCAGGTCACAGATGGACTCAGAGACAGCAGCGAGGGAAGCTGTTTGAAGAAAGTGTGTTCTCCATAAATCTGGAATCGCACTATCTGTGCCTCTGCCCACTCTGCCTGTACAGAAGACTGACCCTGGTCCAAAAAAAAAAAAAAAGGTGAGAGAAAAAAGGACATGAACCATGTACCAACCTCTCACAGGCGGCTAGCATGAGGTTTGAACTCACAGCTTGTGGATTCCTGCCATGGATTCGGCCTGGCAAGGGGATTCGTGTCTGAACCACGATGAGAGACCTAAATAAATGGCAGACACCATTGTTCTTGGCAGTAGCAGGGCATCAGTTCCTCTCACCTTCCCGGATCATCTCTTTTCATTCTGAGACTTCTTAAAAATAGCTGAGAGCAATTTTCAAAGCCTAATAGTCATAAAAGAAGGTGTTAGGGATAATCACATGTATGGAAACTCAAAGCTGGGCATGTCTTTCCAGCTACCTCATTAACATGCCTGCCGTGCCCAATGTCAGAAGCGCCACCACCCTCCCCCACACATGGGCCTTTAGGAAGGTTGGAGAACAGTCCTCTCTTTGGACAGTCATCTGTGAAACACTGGGCTTTTCCCTGAGGGGACAGCAAAGGAGAAGGTACTCATGTCCTCAGGCAGTGATATAATCCTAGATCACCCAGTGACACATCAGGGGAGCCATAAACTCAGTGTCCCTGCACAGTACCAAGGCACCTGGATAAATCACACACATACACGCACACACACACACCACACACACATCACACACACTCATGTGCACACCCATGTGTGCACACACACCCATGCACACACATATACACACACATACACATAGGCACACATATACATGCATGCCACACACAGACACACACACCCACACACATACATATGCACACATACATGCATACCACACACACACCCATGCCTGCACATGCACAGATGCGCACACATACATGCTCACACACATGCACACATACATATATACACACATACACGCACGCACACACACACCCATGCATGCACACACACACACACACACACATGCACACACACATGCACACATACAGGCTGCTGAGCTGCGCTGGGCTGGGGTCCCACAGCTCAGTGAAGGAAATACTGTATTTTCTGTGAAAACATGAAGTTCAGCATCACTCACTCTTTCCAGCTTTCACTTTGCCTCACACATCAGCCAGCCCTAATCTTTTGCAGGAACGTAAAGAGTACATTCCTACAGATTTTTCCTACAAGCATTTTTCCTGGCTCACCTGGGGTGTGGCTATGAGGAATGTGACCAATTTGTTTTTGCCGAACTAAAACGAGGCCTTTGAATTGTAAAATTATGTGCACTAGGAAGTCAACTGGAGAGGACTGACTCCAATTTTGAAAGAGGTTCTCCTGTGGGGAAACTGTTAGAAAACAGCATCGCATGCTGCAGAGAACCTTTCATGAAAGCAAGAGTCAGCCGGGGGCAAACCTCACTGCTGTCTCATTTTAATAAACTGCCACAGGTACCCCAAACTTCATCAACTTATACTTTATGATGTCAGATATCTAAGTGATTAGAGTTTGATCATACATCTCATTTGCTAGATTTGGCTCCAAATGGTTTTTTATTCTTTTCAAACACCAAAGCTGATATTGAACTCAGGCCAGCTAGTAAACCAACAATAGCTTCAACGTGTCAAAGTGAAAGGAAGTGTGACACATCTGCCACTTTAAATAAAAAATTAGGAATGATTACACTAAGTGAGGAAGGTGTGTTGAAAGTCGAGGTAGGCTGAAAGCTAGGCCTCTTGTGCTAAACAGTCAGCCAAGGTGTAAGTGCAGAGGCAAAGTTCTTGAAGGAAATTAAAAATGCTACTCCAGTGAGCAAATGAATGATAAGAAAGCAAAACAGCCTTATTGCTGATATGAAAGAACGTTGAGTGGTCTGGATAGAAGATGAAGCCAGCCGCCACGTTCCCTTGAGACAGAGCCTAATCCGGAGCAAGGCCCTAACTCTCTTCAGTTCTATGGAGGCCCAGAAAAATCAGGAAGCTGCAGAAGAGGAGCTGGAAGCTAGCAGAGGTTGGTTCGTGAGGTTTAAGGGGCAAAGCCGTCTCCGTAACATAAAAGTTCAAGGGGAAGCAGTGTGGATGGAGCAGCTGAACAATGAAAAGTTCACAGTGTGGCTTTCCACCTGAAACAGCTGCAGGGAACGTCTCTTTTAGTATCACAAGAAATCACACCCTTCTCCTCAGAATGCAATTAGGGGACTCCTAATTTGAGTCCCCCCAAAATAGAACAACCCTAGGGGGGATTCCACACTTACTGAGCAAGCAAGAGTCAACCGACAGTTGAGCTCTAGGACACCTGGGGTTCATTTAGGACCCATTAGTAACTAGCACGCTATGTGCCAGGGAAAGAGGCACTGCAGGAAAATCCTGTGGCACTGAAGACAGAAGCCCCAGCCTTCCTTGCTATTTATACAACAGAAAAAGAAGTCATGGCTTATTGTTACTGTCATTCTCTTTCCCTCAGTGACCAGCAGCATTGGATGGGAATGGAGAGGAGGCCAGGTTCTTGGCCTGCCTTTGAAATCTGCCATAATTAATTTTTGCCACCAAATGCCTCTCATTAGAGAATCTCTGAACTCGTCTCAGCAGGTGAAGTCATGTATCCCCTCAACGGCGCACTCTGCCAAGCAGGTAAAGGTTATTACTACAAGCAGGGGATGTGGGAAGGTGCATACCGAGCAGATTGTGTTCCAAGTGCTTGCCAGGCCGTTCTGGAGGGTTTTTTTAATGTCCATGTTTGCAGGTGCTGAGCCGAGGCCCTGAAGGAACAGAGGGCCTCTCTTACACACCCCAGGAAACAGGCCAGATGTTCAGGGAGAAACAGCAATGGGCTTTCGGGGAATGGAGCCAGGAGAGCTGATTGTGTTGTAGTCTCTGTTCCTGCTGCCCTCCATCCCCAGCAGCAGGGCAGGGATAAAAAGCGCTGTGCAAAGGATGCAGCCCCCATCTGATGATTCTAGCGTTTCAAAAGAAGTCAGGCTGCGGACTCAACAGGAATCAATGTACCCAATATATGCAAAAACCCTCGGCTCTTGACTCGACCTGCAAGCACAGCTGGGGCTCGGGCAGGTCTCCTCCTCCTCCCTGGTCCACCCGCCTGGTCAGTCGACATTCCCACCCTGCCTTGCAGCTGGGCACGGTCACAGGACTGAGCTCTGCCCAAGAGAATGGGACGTGTACTGGAGTCGCAACAGCTCCTGCGGGGGTCCTTCCTGTTCTCTACCTGCGCGGCTGGAGAGAATGAGGCAATCCTCCAGGACAACGTTGGAGAAACACAGTGAAGATGACAGAGCCCACTTACGAGTGCACCCCCTCCAGCCCTGCCCCTGCTTCACTAACCTCTTACACAGGAAAACATAAGCAATCACTGTGTTCAAGCCATTGTCTATTTTGGGATCTATTTACTTGCTTTTTTCGTTTGTTTGTTTTTAAGATGGAGTCTCATTCTGTTGA
The DNA here is from genome assembly GCA_963574635.1 of Cheracebus regulus. Classification (NCBI taxonomy): domain Eukaryota; kingdom Metazoa; phylum Chordata; class Mammalia; order Primates; family Pitheciidae; genus Cheracebus; species Cheracebus regulus. The sequence goes on along the minus strand of CAUYQU010008574.1, from coordinate 10,154 downwards.
CCAGGCTGGAGTGCAGTGGTGCAATCTCAGCTCACTGCAACCTCCGCCTCCTGAGTTCAAGTGATTCTCCTGCCTCAGCCTCCTGGGTATCTGGGATTACTGCCGCCCACCACCATGTCTGGCTAATCTTTGTATTTTTAGTAGAGAGGGGGTTTTACCATGTTGGCCAGGCTGGTCTTGAACTCCTGACCTCAGGTGATCCACCCACCTCAGCCTCCCCAAGTGCTGAGATTACAGGCATGAGCCACCATGCCCAGCCAATTTTGCCAGGACAGCTAGTCTACCCTAATGACAGTGAGTCATAGGTCCTCTCCACAATTTTTAGCCAAAGGACACGTACACTTGTTCAGAAAGTAAACTAATACACTGCTTCAGATGAAATAGGAATGAGAACGTTAATGAGGTAGTTTCCATATTTGCTTGTGTCTCTGGTAGAATAACACCAGTGGCAGGAACTCATCTGTCCTCAGGTAATCAATTCCATTCAGAAACAACAGAAAGAATAATTTACAAACACAGTTTTCCAAAGTCTTCTTTCTTATAACTTGTTGTTCCTCAGAATTTAGAACTAAGAACATACCTGGGTATGGGGATTTTTTTTAACACTCTAAAAATCATAAGAGCCTTGCTTCCAAAGTCAGTTTTTAAGGAACTGGTGAGAACGAACCGATTCCAGATAATGACCCTTCCAGACAGCAATGGTGTTGCATAATGAAGTTGCTTCTGGAATAGTGAAAGATAAATACAGATAACTGTTTTTTTCTGTATTTGTCTTTCTGAAAGTGTGGCAGTGTGTGCTGAGGCTGAGATTGGCTGAGACAGAAGAAAGATTGCTCCCTTGATGGGTTCCGCTTAAGAAATCTGCCCAATGACAGGCTGAAAGTAACAAAGACTTGCAAAAGACTGACCCTCTGAAGCAGAGGGAGATAGCCCAGTCTTTTGGGTCTTACTGAAAAATGTGCCAAAATGAGCATCTTGGAATCTTAAGGACACACATCCTGGGACACAGACGCCTACCTGGGGAAGCTAACTGAGATGGTGGCTGCCCCTTTGGTCATGCCATGAACTTGCTTCACAGCTAAGAGGAAGACCTGTCACCTGGGCTTTCTATGCTCTGTGAGCTGAGATGCCATTATCATGCTCATCTGTCTCCCATCCCCAGCCCTAAGTTTCGTTCTCTTTTCTGGAGCAAACACTACCAGTTCTTCCAGGCCTTCCTCAAACAGCACCCATACCCATCCCCTACCTTCTGCCTTGTCTCCCTTCTGAATGGTGATTCTGCACTGAGAACCCCGGCAGGTGGGGACTGAGCAGCCCAGACTGGACCAGGGCCCCCACCTGCCACATCTAAGTCTTGCTTCCCTGATGATGCAGCCGAAGTGTTTGTCGACTTCTCTGCCTCCTACACCAGGTCGCGTTGGGTCTACGCCTGGCTTGGTCACATGACTCTTGGTCAATGTCTGCTCCATCCTGTACTTTTGCAGGTATGAACTGGGCCCGGGGCGGTACTGAGCATCCATCTGCTTCTCATGCCACCTTTATAGGACCACAATCCAAAGGAATCCCGGCAGGATGGGATGAAGGGCTGCATCTCTCATTCCAGACAATCACGACTTCCTCCTTCTTTATATCGTCCTCTGATTCAGTCACTATATCTGAGAGTGCACATGGGTTAAGAGCGTAGACTCTGAAATTGTACTCCTGAGTTCAAATCTCTCCTCTTCCATTTACCACTTGTGTGACCTTTCCCAAGTTAACATCTTCTGTGTTTCAAATTTTTAATTCTAAAATAACCACTGGCCAGGTGCCGTGGCTCACGCCTGTAATCCCGGCACTTTGGGAGGCCAAGGCAGGTGGATCACCTGAGCGCAGGAGTTCGAGACCAGCCTGGCCAACATGGCAAAACCCCATCTCTACTAAAGATACAAAAATAATCCAGGCGTGGTGGCAGATGTCTATAATCCCAGCTACTCAGGCAGCTCAGGCAGGAGAACTGCTTGAACCCGAGGGGCAGAGGCTGCAGTGAGCTGAGATCACACCACTGCACTCCAGCCTGAATGACGGAGGGAGACTCCATCTCAAAATAAATAAATTAATTAATAACAACAATAATGCCTACTCTAACGATTATTAGTACTATAAAATTTAAATAAGGTAACACATGTAAAGCACAAAACAGGCCACATTAAGCACTCATACTCATTGATGATGATGGTGATGATAATGATGACTTGTTTATCCAAGAAGATTTTATTTCTCCATGAAGCCATCTATACAAACGTTCACTAGAACACAATAAAGAACAAAGGTCCCTAAAAACCCACTAGGACTTTCCCACTAGGTTGACATTAATCTACACCATGTTGTCTTACCTCCCAGAGAATTTTCCTCTATCTTATATATAACAATATTATGACAGAACTTGATGACGCTCTGTTGAAACTCAGAGATGCACATTCTGTCAGGCTGAAGACTGAAGAAGTTTGGCTAGCCAAACAGAGTTTGATTTTTAAATATCAATTTGGCCCAATGCTGCAAACCCACAACTATCACTTTTTACACCTTGCATTCATTTTTCTTACCTTCCCAACCCTAGTAAGGATTGAGTTTTCAGCCTTGTTTACACACGAATCAGCATTCTCCAAAGAACAGAACTAGTAGGATATATGTATTTAGAGAGATGAAGAAATTTATTTTAAGATATTGGGAAAGACTAACAGGTTGGAGTCTTGGGAGAGAGTTGCAGTTCAAGTCCAAAGGCCACCTGCTAGAGAATTCCCTGGTAACTGGGGAGGCCAGTCTTTTGTTCTCTTCGGGCCTTCAGCTGATTGGATAAGGCCCACCCACATTATGGAGGGTAACCTGCCTTATTCAAAGTTCGCTGATGTAAACTTAATCTCTCTTCCCAAAATACTGTCACAAAACACCCGAGATAATATTCGAGCAAACATCAAGTCACCACGGCCTAGCCAAGTGGACACATAAAATTAACCATCACAGTTTGATTCCATTTTCATGATAGGCTAACCTGGTAAACCTTCTCCAAAACTTGTGAATATCTGTACTAGATGCAGGAGCTTAGAGTCCTTCAAATGTAAAGTATGAGAATCAGCAGATAATTGCGGGTAGGCACACACTAAAATTATTAGAAATTTTAATTCTGCAATTTGACTTTCAAGAAAGTTATTTAATACTAAACATCTTCAGTCATAGTTTACTATTCAACTAATGTATATTTTGTCCAAAGAAACACATATAATAGTTGTGATAGTTACACTTCACAGACAAACATTACAATCCAAAGGGACATTTTCTTGTAATGCCAAATTGTATACGTCAACTTGGCTGGGCCATGGCGTGGTGCCCAGCTCTTTGGTCAAACACTACTAGTCTAGGTGTTCTAGTGAAGGTGTTTTATAGAAGTGACGGAGATCTGTGATTAGTTGACATTTAAGTGAAGGAGATTACTCTCTAGAATACGCGTGGGCTTCCCCTGATTTGTTGTAGGCCTTAAGAGCAAAAACTGAGGACTTCCGGGAAGGAAGGAATTCTGCCTCAAGACTGTAACACAGAAGACCTGCCTGGGTTGCCCACATGCCTGGCTGCCCTCCAGATTTGACTTGCCAGCCCCACAATCACGTGAGCACATTCCTTGCAATAAATGTCTTTGTATGTGTGCATGTAGACACACACACACTCTCATATATCCTGTTCCTTTGTGTGGTGTGTGTGTGTGTGTATGTGTGTGTGTGTCTACATGTCTACACACACATACACCCTGCTGGTTCCTTTTCTCTAGAAAATGCTGACTGACATAATAGTATAGCCAAAAAACCTCAAAGTCAGAGTTCAATCAAGGAGATCAGGTGATATTTTCCATTTCCTTTCCAGCTCTATCATTTTAGAGAAGAGGAAACTGGGATACTGAAAAATCACCAACTTGCCCACATCCATGCAGTGAGCGCATAGATGAGGCTGGTCTGGTCCCTCTATATCCCCTACCTCCTGCGTATCATACTGCCCTGAACCACAGCAATTCATGCATGAATTCCACAGAGAGCACGCGGTATCTTGAGGGTTAGTAGGGAAGGAATTAAACATCTTTTACTTAGAAAAAATGTACAGAAATGCTTGGAGATCTGTGTCATTTCCTTAGTTCCATCTCTAAATAGCTGTGTGATCTTAGGCACATCACCCAACTTCTTTGGCTTCCGTTTCCTTATCTATAAATGGCAATGATAATACCAACCCTTATTTAATTCTTGTGGTGTTAAGGAAAAAATGAAAACTAGATATGAGGACACTCTGGAAATTTAAAGGAAGATTTTAAAAAATGATTTGAGAAGTGGGAAAGACTACTGCATTTTTAAAAAAGATAATGGTAGTATTGATACTTATTTTTAGTGGTTTTCAAGGAATACATTGTGAACTATCTCATTTCACTGCTGCAGGCTGGAGATAAACATAGGTGTTTATCTCCCTTCCTCCCACCTTCCCTCTGCCACATTAAAAGACTGTAATACAGGACATAAAATTCTTCTAGGAAAGGTTTACGGAAATAATTTTCTCCTGGATTAAGATATGCTTGACTATGCAAAGATTTAGAGCTTTCTATGGTAAGCCTTTTAAAACTGTATCTGACTGACTCCTGCATTTGACAGGACTTTGAAAGATTGTGGGTAGGCCAATTTTAAGCATTTGCTATAAATTGTTATAACTGAATGCTTGTTTTCAACTCAAGTTCTCATAGTGAAGGATATGATTTATTACGACCTAGGGATTTAGCTGAGACTTATAAACTATTAATAAGATAAGAATGGAATGTAGCAAAAGAATAAATAAGCCTTTCAGAAAGTCCTTTCTCTGATGAAAGGAATCAAGATTCTCATCCAAAGATGCCCATGAAACCTTGGTTCTCCACATTTCACCCCCTGTGGGGGGTGATGCTCTGTAATAAGCTGTGCTCATCACAGTCTGAATTTGGAAAATAAAATTTCTCTTCTTCCTGGAATTCCCTCAAGGAAAGAAAATAATAAAACACCTTCTTTGATTTCCATATACTTGATAGAATAAAAAATCTGGATTTGAACCTGAATGAGATTTACCTAATGGTGTAAGTGATATATCAACAGGCTACATGGCTTTGAAACAGTTTCTTAATCTTTCTGGACCTTAGTTTAACCCTCTATGAAATGGGAATGAAAATGTTTTTTTTCATGATGTGGTTGCAGGGTGCATATATGGCAGCTATGTTGAAATAACAGAAATGGTAGAAAATTGCTTTTGATGTCGCATTAATTGAGCATATACTAAGTGTTAAAACACTGTTCTTGACACAAAGGCTAACAGGAGCTGGGTCTCATATTTAAGAGGTATACATTCTGCCACAGTCCATGAGGACAAGCTTCCCATGGTGACAGCGTTGCTCAGTTGGTTAATGAGATGCATCCACTTGTTATTCTTTCTTTCTTTCTTTCTTTCTTTCTTTTTTGAGATGGAGTGTTGCTCTGTTACCCAGGCTGAAGTGCAGTAACACAATCTCGACTCTCTGCAACCTCCACCTCTTGGGTTCAAGTGATTCTCCTGCCTCAGCCTCCTGAGTAGCTGGGACTACAGGCATACACCACAATGCCCAAGTAATTTTTGTATTTTTAGTAGAGACGGGGCGGTTGGCTAGACTGGTCTCGAACTCCTGACCTCAGGTGATCTGCCTGCCTCAGCTTCCCAAAGTTCTGGGATTACAGGCATGAGCCACCATGCCTGGTCAATATTTCTTGATTATCATATTCCACGGCAGGGAGTGGGGAGAGAATGCTTGGTGTGGGAGTGTTTAGGATAGCATCCAAAAACAAAATAAAATAAATAAAATACTCTCACCACGCCTGTAAATTCCCGGATGGCAAGGCTTATCAGTTATTTGCACATCCAGCAGCAGCACAATGTCGGTGGAGACTGCCAGGGAGAGGGATTCAGCCTGAGACAGAGTCCCTGAGGCCTGGGTCACTCGCACTGAGGAGCGTGACACAGTAGGTGACAAAATAGGAAAGAATGAAGCTCAGTCCTTCGTCTCATGGCATTTCCTTTCCCCAATACATGTATCTCATCGCCTCCCGCCTGACTGATCTCAAAGCACTTCTAACCCATTAGAATCTCACCTGAAACAGGAGCAGGTCAGGCCTTCTCCCTCGTTCTCCCCATTGCTTTGCGTCCAGCCGCCCTGTGCTAGGGTGAGCAAATGTGTGTTTGCGCATATTCCACGCTCATTCCCCCAGATGTTGTTAACCTCCGATACACTTCTCAGCCCCAGCACTCTGATTTTCACTTCTCATTTCTCTGTAGAGTGGCTCTCGCCAGGGCCACCAAAGTGCAATGGATAGACAATGGGCAACTTCGGCCTTTCTTCAACCCCTGTTTTTTTTTGGACACAGGGAGGGGAGCACTATAAGCTGGGGTGTGTTTGGGGGAAATAGGGGAGGGACAGTGGGGGGTGGGGAGTTGGGGGGAGATAGCATGGGGAGAAATGGCAGATATAGGTGAAGGGGAGGAAGGCAGCAAATGACACTGCCACGTGTGTATCTATGCAACAATATTGTATGTTCTTCACATGTACCCCAAAACCTAAAATGCAATAAAAAAAAAAAATTAAAAAAAAAAAAAATTTCTTCCTCTTACTTGAAATGTTCCCCTCAGTGCATTCCCTGCTATCGCTTCTCAAGTCTCATGGTTTCCCTCTGCTGCCAGCTGTCTGAGGGGGCTGCTCCCCGCGCTCCATCTGGTTTCTCTCCCTAGGGCACCACATGCACACCTGTGTGGCTTGCATTCCACAAGACATGGGTGACCCCCAACTTGACTTTCAGGTTCAACCTCTCTCTATGCTCCAGACCTAGACAGCCAACTCTTTACTGCATCTACCACCGATGTGTTCCTTGCCATTGTATGTGTCCAAGTCTGCATTTCCATCTTCTCTGCCCTCTGCTCCTTCTTATTTCCCTTGAATGAGGTCAGCAACCACCCAACTGGCAAAGTAAGAAACAGGAGACTTATTTTCTCCCGATTCCTCTCTCTGTAAGCAATGCTACAGTCCATCTGAGTCTACCACCTAAGGGGCTGCCATGTCTTTTCCTTATTTCCACTTCAGGCATTCCTTCTGGGGCTGTGGTCGTACCTCTCAATTCCACTTCTTTCTCCACCCTCATTTCTCACCAGTCTGTTCTCCACTCGCAAACATACTTCCAACAAACAAATGCGATCGTGACAGTCCCCTGCTGAGATTTATTTCATGGCTCCCCATCACCTGCACAATGCCCGCACGTGACATGTAAGGATCTTCGCAACCAGGTTTCCAATTCCTAGTCCAGCTCTACCTCCGCTCATCTGACACATAACATCCAATTAAGCTTCAGCGGCTCTCTTGGGCCTTGTTGTTTCTGCGCACACCGCCATCGCTGCCTGGACTCCCTTCCTACCGTGTCTACCTGACAAACTCCTATTCGACCCATGAGCCAGTGTCTAATTTTAATTTTGAAATGCCTCCTGTCCCTTGAAACCTTTCCTACCCTGTCCCCAGGTAAACTGAGGGGCTGCTTCCAGTAGGCACCTGTTCCGCCTGAGGCTGGGTGTAATGATCCCTCTGTGTGCTGATTTTCATAGTAAGTGTTCTTGCCCTGTTTCCCCACTGGAATACGTTTCCTTTCATTTTTTTTTAATTGTACTTTAGGTTCTGGGGTACATGTGCAGATCATGCAGGATTGTTGCATAGGTACATACATGGCAAGGTGGTTTGCTGCCTTCATCCCCCTGTCACCTATATCTGGCATTTCTCCCCATGTTATCCCTCCCAACCTCCCTACCCCCTTCTGTCCCTTCCCTAGCCCCCTCCCCCAACTGACCCCAGTGTGTGATGCTCCCCTCTGTGTCCATGTGTTCTCATTGTTCAAAACCCGCTGAGTGAGAACACGCAGTGTTTGGTTTTCTGCTCTTGTGTCAGTTTGCTAAGAATGATGGTTTCCAGATTCATCCATGTCCCTACAAAGGACACGAACTCGTCTCTTTTCATTCTTATACCAAATCTACTCAGCGCTGGCTCAAGGGAGGAAAACATTAGAGATGTGTTGACTAGATGAATCCAGCTTGTCCTCTAACCAGTGCCAGAATTCCCTAGAGTAGGTACTCACCCTCCAGACCCTGTTTCTACCTTTCAGGGGGTGCTTAGTTTATTCACGCCAGGTAGTTCCCACTAGCTTTAGCTAGCAACAGTTGTTACAGAGAAGCAAGCTTGCCTTTCATGCAAGGAGGAATTTTCTACTTCTACTCTCCAATGGCTGTTTGCCCCTTGCCGTTGCACACAGTAAACTCAGTTCCTCCAAATGATTGGAGGAAAATAGGCTTTATCAGGGACATATGCAGTTTGGGGTGTTACCGTCCAGAGCTTAAGTTACAGAATGTTTTCATGTTTAGGTGAGTGAGAATCAGCTTGCTCAGTTGTTCTGAAGAGACACAAACCAAGTCCACGATTCCCTTTGACAGTCCACCCTACCCACATTTTCCTTTTACCTGCAAATACCTGTGCTAAGAGGCACGAAGCATGAAAACCTAGCAGAAGGATTCGGAACCGTCTTTCTTAGGCAGGCTCTGAAAGCAGTGCCAGCACCACACACCATGCAAGCCCTTGATGGAGCCATAAGAGAAGCGTCGCCCAGACCAGAGAGAAAGGGACTGAGCTGCAAGGATCTGAGCGCTGGGCTCCATGTGGTCTGTTACAGAAGACGCGTCAGGGACAATGGACCACGGAGCCTATGCTACTACCAGGCGCTACTGCTATATCTCCTTCTCAAAGTCAAGGATCCTGTGCTCTTAGAGTGAATCTCTGCGGCTGCACTTAGCTGCATTTTCAGACATCCATCAGTGTGAGCAACAGCAGGCAACATTTAACTCCACTGTGGCACGACTCATGCCCATGTTCCGGGCACAGACCACCCCAGCTGCCTGCAGGAGGGGCCCCAGGACCACACCATGTCATAAACAAACTAATGATTTCGGAACACATTCAACTGTATATTATTGTTATATATATAAACATACACACACACATATATATACACACATATACATATATACACATATATATATACATATGTACATACACATATATATACACACATTTTGCTTTTATCTTAAAAACCATAGAAAAATTAAATTAACCGTGAGCCTTTAGAGAGACCACACATGTCTGTGTTTCATATTCTCTCCCAACTTTGCTTGAAGTAATGTTACTCCCTAGATGTGAATCAGAATAACTTCCTTAGTCATCTTTAACTGTGTCCAGGAGGTGGAGGCTGCAGTGAACCAAGATTGTGCCACTCCACTCCAGCCTGCCGACAGAGCAAGACTCCATCTCAAAAAAAAATACACCAAAAAACAAAAACAAACAAAAAAATAACTGTGCCTGTTTATTTCATGCCTGCTTAATATCTCATATGAGACACTCTTGATTACTGCTTGAAGGAAATAAAGTTCCTCCTTTTTTAGGTTAAAGCAGTTATTGTTCTCAGGGAGAGTGTTTTGAAGGCAAGGTAGTCTACATTATAGAGGTGAGACCTTTGTTTAACTTGTATTATATTTTGTCCATTTTTAAAATAAGTCCATATAATTTGTTCCACATTTTTAATAAGTCCACATATTTTATTCCCACATAAGTGGGACCTTTGTTTAACTTGTATTATATTTTGTCCATTTTTTAATAAGTCCACATATTTTATTCTCATCTGATCCTTAAAAAAAAAACAGTGAGGAAAGTAGAGAAGAGAATCTCTCTAGACCACATTTATCTATCTTAATATTGACATTCCTATTTCAAAGTGGTTTTCTCAAAGCCTGGAAACTGGTTATTGACAGGGTGAAGGCCAGAATCCAGCATGATTCCTCACATACATGGGCGCTGGTGTGGGCTTGCTGGTTTTCCTGTAGTATGTCTAGAATTTATGACAAAAGTCTCCATGCATCATCATATACAATCAACTATCTTTTTTTTTTTTTTTTTTTTTTTTTTTTTTTTTTTTTTTTTTTTTTTTTTATATTGATAATTTTTTGCCCAGGCGTGTTTGTTTTAAGTGGTTAAATATTTGGAAAAAGACAACAAACACACAAGGGGTAAA
>CAUYQU010008573.1:0-63987 GCA_963574635.1 Cheracebus regulus | reverse complement strand
GTGGGGCTCCTCTGCTGGGAATGTCCTGGTCCGTGGGCAGCGAAAATTTATCGGTAAGTGTGGCGTCCACTGACTCTTTCTGCTTTTACTGGGAGCTGCAATCCTGAGCTGCTAGTGATCGGCCATCTTGGATCTCTCTCTGGATACATATTTCTTAAGTGAACAGGGGAAGTGGCAAAGGCATTTTGTAGATATACAAAAACAACATGAATTCAAGACCAGGGCTTCTCCTGATCACCATCTCTCCTTCTCAACCTCCAACAACAATAAAAAAAAACTGGTCAGCTCTTCTATTTCCACATCTTTTTCATTTCTGCCTGTTATTTCTCTTATTATTAGAATAAGGTGAGAATACTGTCACTGCTCTTAGTCTACATTTCTAAGGCCAGTTCTTTGAAGACTATAAAAAGGGAAGGTCAATTAAGAAATCAAACCAAAGACTAATGGCCCTCTGGCACAGAAACATTCTTTGTGACATATTTTTTCCTCAGACATGATAGATAGTCCTTAACTTAAAAATTATTTAGAATGTGGTTTTAAAAAGAAGGACAAAAAATGAGTGATATTCCAAACCCATTCCTGGGTCAAACAGACTGGAGTGGAAGAATGCCCACTCCAGTGGCATTTTAGGAGAACTAGTTCATCTACAGATCTGCCAAACTAGTCAGATTCATTAAGCCCCTCCATATGGCCTGTTAACTGAAGCAAATCCAAGGCACAACTTTTCAAATCCATTTTAGACTTGCATGCCAACAACTTGGAGACTAATATAATCTAGAAACAAGCCAGTCCTTGTCATCATGGAAAAGCGTAGAGGAGGATGCAGACCACAGAGACATGGCAAATTCCATCCTGACAGTGTGGATGCAGTATTCACCTTAGAACTATGAAGATAAATGCTTACCCTGAGCACTAAAGGCCTCCTAATCCAACTTACCTGGACAAAGAAAATAAAGTGCTTGAAAGATGTATTTAGATGTGCTTCCTCCTGAAGTTGGATCACAGGGTCAAAATGCTGATGATAAATGTGAGCATAAACCCTAAAGAGGCGTTTGAGTATAGTTTTTGCCACAGACATGAAATTCTTTGGGAACGGGACACCTAGAAAAGAGATAAACAATTCCCTCTAATAACAGGAGATGACAACAAGACAACATGAGTTTGTCAGCAAAGGGCAACATAAATTACCAAGATAAGGCTGAAAAGAAATTTGTGAATTTATACATATACCCATTATACCTTTTCAGAAGTTCTCAATATGTCATGAACGAAAATAAACTTCAAAGTTTTTATGGTATAAGAATCAGTCTTCATTATAGCCTGTTATGTCTCTAACATACTACCACCACATTACTAAAATGAAACAGATACACAACGAAGATGGTAGTGGAGCTGAAACTCACACTCAGATCATCAGATTTCTTAAGTCTCAATAAAAGTATGTGCTGAACAGAAATAATGCATTAACCACGTTCAGTTTTGTTTAAAATGCTGGCAGTACATATTGTACTTTTTTCTATGGGAATTATTTCATAACTACTCCAGGTCTACATTTGTCCTGAAATTAGCTACATTCTCTATTCCACTGATTTATGAATTACAGCACTTTCACAGTACTGAAATATGAAAGTCAAAAAATATAAAATCCCTGTGGAGAAGAAGGAACTCTCATATACTGTTGGTGGTGGGAACACAGATTGGTATGGCCACTATGGAAAACAGCATAGAGGTTCCTAAAGAATTAAAAATAGATTACCATATGACCCAGCAATCTGTCTTCTGGGTATATACCCAAAGGAAATGAAATAACCCAGTCGTAAAGGTATCTGCACTCCTATGTTCTCTGCAGCATTGTTCAAAATAGCCAGGACATGGAAACAACCCAGGTATCCATCAACAGATGAACGGATTTTTAAAACTGTGCTCTCTCTATATATACAATGATATATTATTCAGCCACAAAAAGAGGAGATCTTACAATCTGCCACAACACGGATGGATCTGGAGGACATTATGCTAATATGACATGGTAAATGCCCCATAAACTGCATACCTCGATGATACCTTGGCTTTCCATTGAAACTGCTCTCTGTAACCCTAATGTGACAGGTAAGCAGTCCAAATCAACGCCATTTTGGCCCCTGCACCATTTTAAAACTTGTAATAAGTAACTTAGGTCTGTAATTTCCACTCTACCCAGACAATGTGTAAACTAATGCTTATCTTGACTTCTGTAAACCACTTAAGTAACAATCGGAATGTCCAAAGTCCCCTGGCCCTCGGAATGTCCAAAGCCCCCCGGCCCTCGGAATGTCCAAAGCCCCTCTCCGCCACCCCCACCCAGGAGGTGGTTTACGGGCATAAAAGGTCTTGACACCCTCCTTTCAGGGCCACGGGTTAGAGAGACGCAAGTCCTCCGTGGCCGCTGGCAATAAAGACCCTGTAATTTGGTCTAGTCTTTGTCTCAGTGGTGATTTTTGCACTTGCTCAGTTACAACACTAAGTGAAACAAGCCAGACACAAAAAGAAAAATATTGCATAACCTCACTTACATGTGGATTTTTTTTTAAGTCAAATATACAGAGATAGAGAATAAAACAGTGGCCACCAGGGGGCGTGGTGAAGGTAAGTGAAAGTATACAAAGTACCAGATATGTAGAATGAACAAGCCTAGATCTAATGTACAACATGAGGACCATAGTTACGAATAGTGTACTTAGTGCAGTGAGGCTGGGCAGTGACTCACGGCTATAATCCCAACACTTGGGAGGACAAGGTGGGAGGATCACTTGAGCCAGGAGTTCAAGACCAGCATGGGCAACATAGCGGCACCTTGCCTCTACAAAATATTAGAAATTAGCTGGGTATAGTGGTGTATACCTGTGGCCCCAGTTACTTAGGAGGCTGGGACTGCTTGAGCCTGGGAGATTGAGACTGTAGTGAGCTGTGACTGTGCCACTGAACTTCAGTCTTGGCAACAGAGTGAGACCCTGTCTCAAAAAAATAGTAATAATTTAAAAAACGAATAGTATACTGTATTCAGGGTTCTGCTAAACAAGTAGATTATAGCTGCTCTTACCACAGGGGGAAAAATAGGTAACTATGTAAGATGATGGAGATGGTCATCTGTTTCACTAAATAACGATTTTATTATGTATAATCTCATATCACGTTATTTGCCTTAAATAGATAAAATTTATCTTAAAAAATGTATAAAATCCCATATCCTCTGTTAAACATGCTAAATGATACAGATTGACAAAACAGCCAAATATTGGTACTACTGGTATCAATGTCATCATATTGCCATCATATTGCTACTGCTCACTTAAAAGTATTATAGTTCACAAAGACACATAAGACAAACCAAAGTGAAAGGAAAATCTATAAAATAATATGCACTCTTCAACAATATCAATGTCATAAAAAAATGACTAAAATGCACATTTCCAAATCAAAGGAAGCTAAAGAGACAACAAATAAAAGAAAACAAGTATCAAAGATTTTCTTTGCTATAAAGTACATTATTAACAAAACCTGAAAAGCCCAAATAAGATCTATAGATTGGAAAATAGCATAGCATCAGTATAAATTTCCTAATCTTGATATCTGTACTGTGATTTTTCTAAGGAAATATAAAATCAAGTCTTAAAGGCATCATATATGCAACTTACTCTCAAATAGATTAGGAAAAGGATATGAATGAATGTATGTGTATGTGTGAGAGAGGTTGGGGGAGAGGGAAAGGAAGGAGGAAGATGTTAACAATTAATCTGGATGAAGGGTTTGTATGATTCTTTGTACATTTCCTTGTATAAGTCTTGCAAATTTTCTAAAAGTTTGAAATTGGGTCAAAATAAAAATTTAAAAACTATATTATGAGAGGTAAGAGATAAGGTAGGGACATTCATCCAACCCTTATGATATAAGTAATTCAGTCTTGAAAATTTGCTCTTTTATTACAAAAGTTCAAAGTGGTTAATGCATTCAATAAATATGTCTAAAATACTCCATAATAACAACAACTATTTATATTGTCTTCACCACATTTTTTCCCAAAAAAAATCATAAGATGTCAAAAGGTTCTAACATTAGAAGAGCAAATTCTTTTTGAGATAATCAGTTGTAAGAAGTCTGAGAAGGCAAAAACATATGACCATCTAGATATGAACAATTTCTACCTGATCAATCTGCCCTTGAAAGTAAATATAAAAAGCCAAAAGTCACTCAGCCAATAATAGGGCAACCCCTCAAATCTTGCTTTTCTTCTCACATAGCTTAATATCTGAATCTGTAAGATTCATATTGTGAGTCATAAATTCAAACTCCCTTTTGATCACACATATATTACTGTATAACACTGGATAGAAGCCAAAAGAACTTCCCTAAATAAGTACATGTGACTGTGGCAGATGTTATTAGCTATCTACTCATATCCATTCTCTTTTTTCTATAACATGAGCCAGATTTTGTTACTATCCCAGATATACTGATCTCATCATTTAAAATTATAGAGAGGGATCCCAGCACTTTGGGAGGCCAAGGCAGGCAGATCACTTGAGGTCAGGAATTCAAGACCAGCCTGGCCAACATGGTGAAACCCCATCTCTACTAAAAATCCAAAAACATTAGCTGGGTGTGGTGGCACATGCCTGTAGTGCCAGTTACTTGGTAGGCTGAGGCAGGAGAATCACTTGAACCTGGGAGGTGGAGGTTACAGTGAGCCAAGATCATGCTACTGCACTCCAGCCTGGGCAATAAAGTGAGACTCTGTCTCCCAAAACATTTTTTTAAAAAATTAAATTAAGTAAGTAAAATAAAATAGAGGGTTTACCTTAATGTTCATGATAAGTTTGGTGTGAAAAAGATAGAACACCTTTAAGTGCATAAGATTAGAAATATATGTTAGGTACAGTAATTTAGCATGATTTCTGGAATAGTAATAAGCCTCTATCTAGAACTTGCTACTAAAAGGGCTTCTTAAGCCCTTCCCCTTACTTCAGTGAAGTAAGTTTATTCTCAATGATGATCATAATTATTTTTTAAAGTATTTTTTAAAAAACTATTGTTGTCTAAAAATAAACTCAGTGATATTGTAATCTAGAATATCAACAAAAACTTAACAGAATAAAATAATTACCTTAAGAGAGGGAGATCATTTATTTTCTAATAAACCTAGCCTTTCAGCTAAATATGCATATAAAAGCACTAAGTTAAAGGGGAAAAGCTCAATTCACACAGGATAACTTGTTTATTTTACCACTGGGTTAACAAACTTTTGTGCCTCTTTTTGGGAACTGCGTAACATACACATGTATTGATATATACAGCCCTAAATAACTCTCCAACTAGATACTAGAGTAGAAAAAGGGAGGAAAATTCTAGAGACATATAAAAGATAAATCAAGATGAATCCCAACTACAAAAAATAATTATACCAATTTTTGATGGAAATAAGGTCTCATCATCCAACTGGTCCTGAACCCAGGTCATCAAGTAATCAATATACTTTGGTGCAGAGCACTTAATAGGTTTCTTGATGTTTGTTCCATCTGCCCAGTGATACTCATATCTGCATTGGAGAGATAAAAAGCACACAGAAGATCAGTATATACCTAAACATAGTGTATATATTTTATATATATTACTAATGTACACACAGACATGTTTTCAATACTCTGCTCCTCCAAATAAAGATATATTTTTAAATTCCCAGTGAACGACTTTGCATTTATCACAACCCAAACTAAGTAGATCCCAACAAACTCATGTTTTGTGTTTCTATGCTCTCCTCAGCTCTGAATTTTTTTACATAGCTCTCATAAATAGCATTTATATTTTAGAATCAGACACTATTGTAGTAGAAAAACTAGCTTACTTCCTAGTTCTATGATGACCACTTTTGGACTTTATGGTTGTTTTTCTACCTTTTAAAAACCATTTCTCTTTATGCGAGAGAATTCTTGCATAAAGAATTCTTGTACAATTCTTTTTAACTTGGGGCTTTAAATTTTCCGTTAAGGACAGAAAAAGACACAGAAGCACCAAAATAAGATTAATGAAAATGAGAATGATTTAATATTCGAATATGTTTGGCTGAAGGGCTAAACATGTCTTTAAAGAAGGTCCAAAGAAAATTTGCAACCCAAATAAAGGCTTTCAATATTAGCAGAACACCATCTTTGATTCAATAAACATCTAATATGTACCTTCCATGTGAAACATACTAAGTCAAGATCAAGAAACACTAAAATGAAAGCACTTTCCCTACTCTCAAGGAAAACAGACTAGTAGAAAAGACAGACTCAAAAGTGAAGATGTAAAAACAGTATGATAAGAACCCTAAAAGAGGCTGAGCATGGTGGCTCATGCTTGTAATCCTAGCACTTCAGGAAGCTGAGGTAGGTAGATCACTTGAGGTCAAGAGCTCAAGACCAGCCTGGCCAACATGGTGAAACCCCATTTCTACTAAAAATACAAAAATTAGCTGGAAATTGCTTGAACCCGGGAGGGAGAGGTTGCAGTGAACCAAAATGATGCAACTGCACTCCAGCCTGAGCAACAGTGCGAGATTCCATCTCAAAAAAAAAAAAAAAAAAAAAACCCTAAAAGAGTTACACACACACACACACACACACACACACACACACACACTGAATTTTGAGATAAGAAAGATGCATACTGGTGAAACTCCAAAGTGGAAAAGTCTTTAAACTGACCTAGGATTTAGTATTTTAGTTTCCAAAAGGTTACTTTTGCTGCTTAACTTCTCCCTTTGATTCAATTGTGTTTTTCTAACTCTGTCCCCAGAGTTTGGGCTAAATAATAGGTCAGTGAGACTGGGAAAGGAGATGGCAATATATAACAGAAAAATACTACAGGGTATTTTAAACAATAAAAATTATCTTCAGATAGGATAAACGAGGATGCCTTGCTATTTAATCAGAACTACTTACACCTGAACAATACTATTAAACAAGATACACCTGAAATGTAGAAAATTTTTCTGCCAAAGTGGAACAATAGGGATGACTATCAAGTCCTGTTCTGAAGGTCTACAAGGAGATACTTTCCAACACCTCTTCATATCCTGTTTTAACTGTTTACTCACTTTCACAGTCAAAAGATTATTTCTAATATAACATTAACACGTTTTTAGTGTGATTTAGGCCTATTTTATCTCCTTGTTTGCTACTCTTAGCAGATACAGACCATGAATGGTGACATTCTAGCCATCATTTTGCCTTTTTTCTCTTTTTAAGATAGGGTCTTGCTGTGTAGCTTAGGCTTAAGTACAGTGACACAAGCATAGCTCACAGCACCCTTGAACTCCTGGGTTCAAGCAATCCTCCCACCTTGGCCTCCCGAAGTGCCAAGATTACAGGTAAGAGCCACCATACCCAGCCCATAATTATTCTTAAGAGACAGGGACACAACCATGTTTACTACCTTATGTTAAGAAACCTTAACATTTTCAACCTTCCCTCACCATCATGTTTTTCATCTTGTCAGTCATTTTCAGATATTTCACATTCATTTTTCAATGTAAAAATCAAAAACAGGCAAGGTAAACCGAAGAATCATTTTCAATATCCTGAAGTGTTTTTTAAAAATATCAACTTTCAATATCCTAAGGCTTTTTGAAAAATAATTGTATACTGCTTAGACCTTTACAGTTTAAAACTATGACTCCCTAATCTCTTCTTTTTGTTTTGTCATATTTATACTTAGGATGACTTCCTTCATTCTGTAGCTCTACTTTGCCTCATTGTCTTTCTCATTCCACCTCTGACAGACTATTCTCCTTGAAATTTATTTCTGTCATCACAGCATGAACTTGTAAACTGCAAACTCCAATTCACAATTTCCTTTTTAATAATAATAAAAAACAGTAAGTGATGGCCAGGTGCAGTGGCTCACTCTTGTAATTCCAGCACTTTGGGAGGCTGAGGAGGGCAGATCACTTGAGGTCAGGAGTTTGAGACCAGCCTGACCAACATGATGAAACCCCGTCTATACTAAAAATACAAAAATAGCTGGACATGGTGGTACGCACCTTTAATCCCAGCTACTCGAGAGGCTGAGACAGGAAGATCTCTTGAACCTAGGATGCAGAGGTTACAGTAAGCTAAGATCGCATCATTGCACACTAGCCTGGGCGACGGAGTAATACTGTCTCAAAAAAATAAAATAAAAAAACAGTAACTGAGAACAAAGTTCTATGAGCCATCATTCAATACCACTTTACTAGGGGCTTAGCATTTGTCAAATATTAACAAATGCCTCTCCTAGGCACAATCCTGCATCTGCTGGTAAAGATGAAGAACCATGACAACACCTACAGCCTCTTAGCACTAATAACTGGGAAATGTCAAGATTCTCCAAAAAAGAAAGAGACAGGGAGGGAGAGAGGAAAGAAAAGAGAAGGAAGAAGAAAAGGAGTACAGAGAAATAAGAACGAGAAAGAGGAAGAAAGGAAGAAAAAGAAGAAAGAAAGAAGAGAAAGAGAGGGAAGCAGGCAGGCGGGGAAGGCAGGAGACCACACAGCTTTAACATCATGCACGCACGCATGCGTACAGCAGCAGAGGGAAAGCGCTCTCAAGCCAGGGCTTGCTTAGAAGGCAGTGCTATTTAACTTCTCAAGGCATAACTAACCATAGAATAGAAAACTTAAAAACATCTATTTTCACAAGTGAAACTTAACCAAAGTGAATACCAGTAATACGGACAAGAATTAAGTAATACTAAAAGGGAACTTATTTCATTTCTAAATGCCCCCATTCCTCTAAGAAATCTTCCCAAAATAGCAAGTAACAGAAATTCACACTCTACCTTTGATGACAAAACTAGGAGACACCGATGTCTTTAAATGACAATTTTTTTTTTTTTTGAGACAGTCTCACTCTGTTACCCAGGCTGGACTGCAGTGGCACGATCCCAGCTCACTGCAACCTCCACCTCCCAGGTTCAATTGATTCTCATGCCTCAGCCTCCTGAGTAGCTGGGATTATAGGTGTGCACCACCACGCTTAGCCAATTTTTGTATTTTTAGAAGAGACAAGATTCACCATGTTGCCCAGACTGCTCTCAACCTCCTGACCTCAGGCAACGATCTACCAGCCTCAGCCTCCCAAAGTGCTGGGATTACAGGTGTGAGCTACCATGCCTAGCCTAAACCACATTACTTTTTAAAAGGGCTATCTTGACTAGACTTTTCAAAAAGGGGAGTTGGGGAGTGCAACTTAATTCATACAAGTTCAAACAGGGTGAGGAGAGAACAAAAGATGCACCTGCAACTATAAACCCCATACAAAGTCCAGAGAAGACGTTTCTCCAAAGTAAACAGTCCCGTGAGGGATAAAAACCACAAACATACTTCTGCAAGAAGAGGTCTAAATGGAGGAAGGGAATTGACAGACACTAGATTTTGAATAGCTCTGCAGCTATACTCATCTCTGTGGGCTAGAAAGAAGCAAAGGTTCAAACGCAGCTTTGTGCCTTTCCTAGTGTGGTCTTCCTTTCTCTTTACTGAGAACTGCCAACTTCTTTTACCTCCTCGTATGGTATCTCCATATCTTTCCTGAGCTACAATATTATACCTCTGTTATGGGCTCTTTGATCATCTGACTAAATTATTTGATCTATGGCAATGCATAGAGCAATATTTTTATGATGAATGCTGACATACGATGTAAAAGATATGTATGAAAGGCCTTACATTTAGGTACCACTAAATAAATGGTAAATGCCATTGCTATTATTAGTAGTAGTAATAATAAAACCCGGTTTCCAAAATGTACTGATTCAACCCACTTTTCTGGGCTTTAAAACAAGGTAGCAAGCTCTGTCCTTGAACCAAAAGGGAATTAAAAGAACAAATCTAACAGGTTAAATAAAGTATGTATGCATAGCATAAGAAACATAACAAAGAAACATCATTATAAAGGTAAAAAAAATTAATAGTCTGATGATATCAGAAGGTTCTGACAGAGAAGCATTTGATAATAAACTTTAAGATCAGTAAGATTTTTTTGAAATATTGACAGAAAATGATAGGAGTGAAATGGGAGAAAAGAAAAATACTCAAGAAAAGAAAAGAATAAGTGAGCTTCCAGAGGGTATAAGTAATGGAGGGGACAGCAAAGAATTTCCAGTAATCTAGTTAGGATAGAGCAGAGAGGACAGATAAGCAAACACAGGAAAGGCAGGATGGAGGGTCACAAAGCCCAAGCTAAGGAATCTAGATTAATAGTCACTGGCAAACCTCAAAAAGAGATGCTAAGTAGAGAAATCACATGGTCAGAAATATTGTTCTTCTCCAAGAACCATAAACTAATATACAAATGAGAACTAATCATTAACCATGTCTTACTTTGGGCCAGCTGACATCACTGGACAACTCTCTTCTGTACAGAAGTCTGTGATGGTTCCATAAAGCATGTTGATCTGATTGAAGAAATCCACAGCTGTAAAGCAAATATCAGTTGTAAGTAAAACAGAATGGCTAAATTTAAAATGAAATTTTAATTGTACTCAAACAGAATAGGCTTATCAGTGTTCTTTCCCCAACAAAGAACAGGTGAAAAGCATACACAGAAGTCTCAGTACGTTGATATGAGGAGCTTGTGTTCATCAAATGACTCCCTTGAGAGCAAAAAGGCAAGCACAGAGAGGAAGAAATTATTTACAACACATCTAAACAACAAAAATCTTATATCTAGAATATATAAATAACTCATAAAGATCAATAAGAAAAAGACAACACAGCTGAAAAACGTGACAGTTTTGAACTGTCACTTCAATAAAGAAGTTTCCAAGTGGTCAAATATCCTATGAAAAGATGTTGGTAATCATGGAATTACAAATTTAAATGATGGCAGAATGCCATTCAATAGGCCCTAAAAAGGCTAAAATTTATTTGAAAATGCAACAAGGCAAGAATATCCAACACATTCTTTAAAAAGAACCAGGCTGGGCACGATGTGTCACACCTATAATCCCAACACATTCACAGGCCAAGGCTGGAGAATCGCTTAAGCACAGGAGTTCAAGATCAGCCTGGGCAACACACTGAGACCTCGTCTCCACCTAAAAATAAAAATAAAATTAGCCGGGCATGGTGGTGCATGCCTGTGGTTCCAGCTGCACAGAGGCTGAGGTGAGAGGACTCCTTGAGCCCAGGAAGTTAGGCTGCAGTGAGCCATGATCACATTACTGCACTCCAGCCTGGGTGACAGAATGACACCATGTCTCAAAACAAAAACAAAGGTAAGTATTAAGATTTATAAAGCACAGGCCGGGTGCAGTGGCTCATACCTGTAATCCCAGCACTCTGGGAGGCCAAGGCGGGTGGATCATGAGGTCAAGAGTTCCAGAGCAGCCTGGCCAACACAGTGAAACCCCATCTCTACCAAAAATACAAAAATTAACAGGGCATGGTGGCAGGTGCCTGCAGTCCCACCTACTCAGGAGGCTGAAGAAGGAGAATCTCTTGAGCCTGGGAGGTGGAGGTTGCAGTGAGCCAAGATGGTGCCATTGCATTCCAGCCTGGGCAACAAGAGCAAGACTCCATCTCAAAAAAAAGACTGATAAAGCACAATGAATAAAAGAGTATGATTTTAGGAGACCAGTGGAACAGAAGAGAGACAGGAGCAATTACTACATTACAGAAAAAGATGCAAACATAGATGAAACATTTGATTTATTACACAGCCATCACTGCAGAATAAGTAAAGGACAGTCTTTTCATAAATATTTCTGAGTCAACTGGTTATTGCTATGGGAAAAAAATAAAACCTGGCCAGGCACAGTTGGCTCATGCCTATAATCCTAGCACTTTGGGAGGCTGAGGCGAGAGAACGGCTTCAGGCCAGGAGTTCAAGACCAGCCTGAGGAATACGGCAAGACCCCATCTCTGCAAAAATTATTTTAAACATTAGCCAAGTATGGTGGTGCTCTCCTGCAGTCTGAGCCACATTACTCAGAAGGCTGAGACATGAGAACTGCTTGAGCAATTCGAGGGTGTAGAGAGCTACGATCTCACCATTGTACTCTAGCCTGGGGCCAAAGAACGAGACCTTGTCTCAAAAAAATGAAGTAAAATAAAATAAAATTTGACTCTTAAGTCATGTCATACCCAAAAAGCAATTTCAAGTAGACTGTACCTCCAAATGTGAAAGGTAAGACAATTAAGTTTAAAAGAACATATTCATGACCTTTGGCATTTATAAATTTCTTAAAAACAACATAAGCCGGCCATGGTGGTTCACGCCTGTAATCCTAGCACTTGGGAAGACCAAGGCCTTGGGAGGATCACTTGAGCCCAGGAGTTTGAGATCACCCTGGACAACACAGTAAAACCCCATCACTACAAAAAATTAAATAATAAATAAAGTAGCTGGGCATGGTGGTCACACCTGTAATCCCAGCACTCTAGAACACTCTAGGAGGCTAAGGTGGGAGGATTGCTTGAGCCAGGGAAGTTCAAGGCTGCAGTGAGCCATGATTGTGCCACTGCACTCCAACCTGGATGACAGGGCAAAACCCTCTCAAAAAATAAAAATTTAATTTAAAAAAAAGGATAAAAAGCACTAATCATTAAGGAATAGTTTCCATGTTTCACTAATTTGTTCCTAGGTTGATATTTTTGATGCTATCTATTTTTTCCTTTTGTTCATTTTTTTTTTGGACTCCATTTTCTGGTAATGAGATATTCATAATTTTATATTGATCCTAGAGCTGACAACCTCATTAAATTCATCTATTAGTAATAATAATCATGGTGTAGTAATAATAATCACAGTCTTTTAGATTTTCAACACATTTTCTTTTCCAAAAAGGCATTTTCTGACCAATCAACATATTTACTTTTATTGGCTATGAATGAAAAAAAAAATTCTTTCTTCCTTTCTAGTCAGTATATTTTGTATTCTTTTTCTTGCCTTACCGACTTGGTTAAGACTCCAGTAACTGGCTGGACACAGTGGCTCATGACTGTAGTCCCAGCACTTTGGGAAGCCAATTCAGGCAGATCATCTCAGGTCAGGAGTTTGAGACCAGACTAAACAAAATGGTGAAACCCCGTCTCTACTAAAATACAAAAAATAAGCCGGGCATGGCAGAGGTACACCTATAGTCCCAGCTACATGGGAGGCTGAGACAGGAGAACTACTTGAACTCAGGAAGCAGAAGTTGCTATGAGCCCAGATCATGCCATTGCACTCCAGCCTGGGCGACAGAGCGAGACTCTGTATAAAAAATAAATAAATAAAGACTACAGTAAAATACTGGTAATGGATATCCTTCGCTCTTTCCTAAACTAAGAAAAAATTTCAACATTTACTATTATAATGTTATAGCTATTCTGCAAATAAATATGCTTTATCAGAAGAAAGTTCTTATCTATTACTTGATAATCTTTTTATTATGAATTGATTTTGAATTTTATCAAATGGTTTTCTGCACATATTGTTGTGATATGATTTTTTTTCTCCTTGATTTTGGCTAATGCAGTGAATTACAATGACAAATTTAAATTTTTTCTAATTTTTTTTTTTTTGAGTTAAGATCGCACTCTGTTGCCCAGGCTTGGGGTGCAGTCCTATGATCAGAGCTCAGTGCAGCCTCAAACTCCTGGGTTAAACTGCTTGAGTAATTAGGACTATCGGCAAGCAACACCATAACTGGCTAACTTTTAAAATTTTTTATAAATAGTGGGACTCACTATATTGCCTAGGCTGATCTCAACCACCTGGCTTCAAAAAATCCTTCCACAACAGTGGGATTACAGGCATGAGCCACAATATGAGGCCCCCTCAAATGTTAAATTAACCTTTGTATTCCTGGAATACACTCAGCTTAGTCATAATGTATTATAAACACTTAAAATGTTACTAGATTCAATTCACTAAATATTTTTATTAGGAATTTTACATCTAGGTTAATTTCAAACGTTAGATGACCTAGTTCCCTTTCTTGTAATGTTCATGCAGAATTCATAAAACTAATATTTTTTCCATTCTCTGTAAGACCCAAAGGCTGGCATTATTTCCTCCTTATATGTTTCACGGAAATATACTGTGCCAGGGTTTTTAAATAGATACAATTTTTTGTTAAGTTATAAGACTATTCAAATTTTTTTTAGTTTAGTGTTAACTTTGATAAGTTGAATTTTTATAAGAATTTGGCTATTTCAATTAAACTTTCAAATCATTAGGATAAATTTATAACTTGTTCACAACATTCTCTTAGAACTTTTAATGCTATGTAAGATCTGGTGTGTATTTGCTTTTTTATCCCTGATATTGGTTATTTGTGCTAATATTGTTTTAAATAATTAATATTTTTAAAATAGTATTTTTATTTTATAAATATTAAATTTTTTTTTCTTGATCAATCTTACCAGGAGTTATAAATTTTTAGACTTTTCAAAGAATCACATTTTTTTTGAGATGGAGTCTTGCTCTGTCACCTAGGCTGGAGTGCAGTGGTGCAATCTCAGCTCATTGCAACCTCCATCTCCCAGATTCAAGCAATTCTCCTGCCTCAGCCTACCAAGTACATACATTACAGGGACCCACCACCACACCCAGCTAATTTCTGTATTTTTAGTAGAGACGGGGTTTCACCATGTTGGCCAGCCTGATCTTGAACTCCTGACCTCAAGTTATTCTTCCACCTCGGCCTCCCAAAGTGCTGGGATGACAGGCGTGAGCCACTGCACCCAGCCCAATTCTCTTTATTGTATGTTTCTTTTTTATTTTATTAATTTCTGTTCTTTACTGATAACCTCTTTTAACATTTTTTTTTTTTGAGATGGAATTTCACTCTTGTTGCCTAGGTTGGAGTGCAATAGTGCAATCTCAGCTCACTGCAACCTCCACCTCCTGGGTTCAAGCAATTCGCCAGCCTCAGCCTCCCGAGTAGCTGCGACTACAGGTGCGTGCCATCACGCCTGGCTAATTTTTGTATTTTCAGTAGAGACTGGGTTTCGCCATGTTGGCCAGGCTGGTCTTGAACTCCTAACCTTGTGATCCACCCACCTCAGCCTCCCAAAGTGCTGGGATTACAAGCATGAGCCACCACTGGCCTCACCTCTTTTAACTTTCTTTGCATTTAATTTGCTGTTGTTTTCCCAACCTCTAGAGATTGATGCTTAGTTCATTAACTTTTAATATTTTTTCTTTTCTAATATATATATGTTTGTAAGGCTCTACATTTCCTCTAACACAGCTTCAGCCATATCCCACAAGTTTCCATACATAGTATTTTCATCACCAAATTTCAATTTAAAATATTTTCTAATTTCCATTGAGATTTACTTTTTCCAAACATCTACAGATTTCTGTTTGTTACTGCTTTCCTAGATTCCACTGTGGTTAGAGAATGTATTGGTGTCAATTTTTGAAAATGTATATATATATATATACTCTTAGGTGCTCAGGTCATGTGCTCCTAGGTCAAGTCTGTTAATCATGTTGTTCAAATTTTTCTAATTCGTTATTGATTTTTTCTTCTACATTTTCTGTTACTGAAAGAGAAATGTTAAAATCTCCCAATTATGACCATGGATTTGTCTACTCTCCTTTTAGTTCAGTCAACTAATATTAATAAGTTTTTGAGATGTTATCAGAAACATATACATTCAGAATTTTATATATTATTTGGGAATTGAAACATTTATCATTTTAAAATATCCTTTTTCACTGCTTTTTGCCTTAATGTCTACTTTATCTGACATAATATGACTACTGGCATTCTCTTTTTTTTTTTTTTTTTTTTTTTTAGACAGTCTTGCTCTGTCGCCAGGCTGGAGTATAGTGGCACAATCTCAGCTCACTGCAGTCTCTGCCTCCTGGGTTCAAGCAGTTCTCCTGCCTCAGCCTCCCGAGTAGCTGGAACTACAGGCAAGCACCACCATGCCCAGCTAATTTTTGTATTTTTTAGTAGAGACGGGGTTTCACCATGTTGTCCAAGATGGTCTCGAACTCTTGATCTTGTGATCTGCCCACCTCGGCCTCCCAAAGCTTTGGATTAGTGTTTAACTTTAGTTTCAACCATTCTATATCTGTATATTTATAGTATATCTTGCAACATTCAGATTTGTTTTGCTTTGTCGTCATCTTGACACAATTGGGGTTTTTTGTTGTTCTTTGTTTTCTGTTTAAGACAGGGTCTTGCTGTCGCCCAGGCTAGAATGCAGTAGTGCAATCACAACTCACTGTAGCATTCACCTTCTGGAATCAAGATCAAGAGATCTTTCCACCTCAGTCTCTCAAGTAGCCTGGACCACAGGTGTGCGCCACCATGCCTGGCTAATTTTTTTTATTTTTGGTAAAGATGGAGATTTGTCATGTTGTCCACAATGGTCTCAAACTCCTGGGCTCAAGTGATCATCCCACCGTAGCCTACCAAAGTGCAAAGTTGACAAGCATGAGCCGCCATGTCCGGACAACCAACTTTTGTGTTGGAACATTTTGACCTTTACATTTAATACAATTATTACTGATAATATATGGATTTCAACCAACTATTAATATCTTACTATTTGCTAACTATCCTACTTATTGTATGATTCCTTTTCTCTCCTTATGTTTTTATTAAATTTATTTCATTTTTTTAGAGACAGGGTCTCACTCTGCCGCTCAGGCTAGAGTGCAATGATATGATCATGGTACACTGCAGCCTCAAACTCCTAGTATTCCTCCCACCTCAGTCTCCCAAGTAGCTATGGCTACAGGTATGTGCATCTCTGGCTAGCTTATTCTTTTCTCAGAGACAGGGTCTTGCTATGTTGCCCAGCATAGCCCTTATTGTTGAATTTAAGAGCTCTTCGTATATTTTGGATAGAAGTCCTTTAATACATATGTGGTCTGCAAAGATTTTCTGCTAGTCAGTGGTTTCATTTTTTATTTTCTTTACAATGTCTTTCCCAGAGCAGAATTTTAAATTTTCTTTCTCTTTTTTTGTTGGAGACAGAGTCTTGCTCTATCACCCAGGCTGGAGTGCAGTGTTACAGTCCAACACTTCAGTTAAATGCTGTATTTTTCAAAGCAGAATATGTCCTAAGCAGATGTTGTAATGCTTCAGTCCAAAGCAATCTTTGCCCAGCTGTAGTAAAATTATAGAATTACTATGAAATTTTAAAAGTTCTCAAAGTTCTAGGCATTACAGTACTACAGTAGTCCCCCCTTAACTGTGGGTTTCACTATTCATGGTTTCAGTTATCTGTGATCAACCATGGTCTAAAAGTATCAAATGGAAAATTTCAGAAATAAACAATATATAAATTTTAAATTGTGTCCCATTCTAAGTAATGTGATAAAATTTCACACCATCTCACTCCGTCCACCTGGGATGTTAATCAATCCTCAGTCTAGCATATCCATGATGTATACCTGCCCATTAATCACTTATAGTAGCCCTCTTGGTTATCAGAGAGAAACATCACAAGAAGGGTGAGTAAACCATAATAAGATTATTTTGAAAGGCAGAGACTATATTCACATAACTTTTACTACAGTATAATTATAATTGTTCTATTTTATTAATAATTGTTAATCTCTTACTGCACTTAATTTATAAATTAAGGTTTATCATAGGTATGTAGTATATAGAAAAAAGCACAGTGTATACAAGGTTCAATACTATCACTGGTTTTAGGAATCCACTGGTCATCCTGGAATGTATCCCTAGCAGATAAGGGAGGTACAGACACTCAGTTGTGGCAACTGAGAAGACAGAATCTACTATAATATAGAAGCTGTATACAGCCATGCTTACATTTTAAACATTAGTAAATTAACTCTCAAATAAATTTTACAAAAAGGCACAAATAAGTACAAAAAGAATATACACATATATTGGAGATTTATTCTGATATAAATCTTGGAGATGACACAGAACTATCTTAGAAATACGACTGGCCTCATCAATAAAGCAAATAAATCACTATATTTCAAATAACTAGCCTTTCTTGGTTCAGGCAGATAATCACATAATGATAATATGGCTCTTGTGAAAATGCTGTCACAGTAAGTTTTAAGACATCATAACAAAATCCTCTGGTTCCTAAAAGGTATTAGAGGGGAGCAGCTCAATTTATACATCCCATGACATAGTTCAAATTAAAATAAGAGGCCATTAAATAGAAGAAAAATACTGTTTTGCTTTTTCTTAAAGCCTAGTTATTTTGTGTATGCTTTCAATTAGCTTTCATTTTATTTTTACTAAATTCAAATAAATTTCCTTCAATTATAAAATTCTCTTATTATTATTATTATTATTTTTACTAATGCTGAAATAACCTGAACTTTTTATTCCTCAACGTTCTCTGGCTTAATTCCCAAGAATATATTTACTATTCCTATGTTAGTCTCCGTAGGAGTTAAGAACATCTCATAAATATATTTTACTAACTTCATAAGGTCACTACTCGATGTCTTTTTAAAAAAAAAAAAAAAAAGCACAATTGGCAGGCCACAGTGGCTCATACCTGTAATCCCAGCACTTTGGGAGGCTGAGGCAGGTGGATCACAAGGTCATGAGTTCGAAGCCAGCCTGACCAACATGGTGAAACCCCATCTCTACCAAAAATACAAAAATTAGCCGGGCGTGGTAGTACATGCCTGTAATCCCAGCTACTCAGGAGGCTGAGGCAGAAGAATCACTTGAACCCAAGAAACAGAGGTTGTAGTTAGCCAAAATCGTGCCACTGCACTCCAGCGGGGGTGACAGAGTAAAACTCCATCTAATAAATAAATAAATCAATCAAAATAAAAGATAAATAAGTACAATTAGACAAATTACTGAGTATACCACTGAGAAAGGCAATGTAGCATAGTGGTTGTTAACTCAATAGACTCTGAAAATCTATAGCTGTATATTTGAGCCCAGGCTTTGCCATTTAATAGCTGTATGACCTAAGCAAGTTACTGTCTCAGCTTAATCTATTAAATGAAAGAATAATCATACCTACATCATAAGTTTATAAAGATAAAATAAAATCATGTAGAAAGGAGAGTGGCATGTCTATACAATTAGTGTTTGACAAATAAAAAATTGTTACTATCATTATTGTAATGAAGATAATAAATCTATGTTTTGTATTAAAATAGGAAACAAGATTTAATAAAACTCCATATTCAGAAATACAATAACAAGGACTGGGTATGGTGACTCATGCCTGTAATCCTAGCACTGTGGAAGGCTGAGGCAAAAGGATCACTTGAGGTCAGGAGTTCAAGACCATCTTGCACAACATACTGAGACCCCCATCTCTATTTTAAAAATGTTTTTAAATGAGCCAGGCATGGTGGTGTATGCTTGTAGTCCCAGCTACATTGAAGGCTGAGTTGAGAGGATTGCTTGAGCCAGGGAGGTCAAGGCTGCAGTAAGCCATAGCTGTACCACTGTACTCCAGCCTTCCAGCCTGTGTGACTGAGTGAGACCCCGTCTCAAAAAATAGTAATAATAAAGTAAATAAAGTAACATGAATGTTAAAGTTAGATTGAGGTATCACTCTTTTATGATATTAGCTTGCTAACTAAATCCTAGAATGGACAGCACCAACACTAACCAACAACAAGGCTATTACCCTAATTCATAGTCTACTGAGAAATAGAAAGTCTACTTACTGTTAACTGCAACCCATTCATTTAGATCTTCCCCCTCAGGAAGCATGACAGCCATCCGGAGGTTGCCACTGCCAAGTGTGGCTTCTGCATGTTTTAAGAGCTCATACTGGTGAGAACCCTCTGGAATGTTCTTCTTTGGTTTAAAAGTTTTAGAAGAGCGACTACCACTATGAATAGAAAAGAAAAAAAAAGGCACTTTAATATTTAAGGCATGACCTTCAACAGAGTCATTCACCAAGCATTAGACCTAAACTGTATTGGCTTAAATCCCAGCAATATAATTGCTATAACTACTGTGCTCTCCACCCAAAACTCCTACAAACTTCTCTACTGTCTCTAGTTAACTCACAAAAAGAAAAAAAATTTAAGCTGTAACTAACACCTCTTCTCAATAAATTAATGTCTCAGGATTATAGATTGTAATCTAAAAAACAAAAAAGTACTTCCATGATAAATTTTAGTCATTTTATTCATTTCACCCCATTTGAAGTCTCTCATTCTAATAAATTTGTTTTCTTCTTAAAAGAAATGTAAAGATACAATTTGATATAAATAAAACATAAAAATCCTACAGCAAGAAAAAAAAGCTACATGTTCGGCTGGGCACGGTGGCTCATGCCTGTAATTCCAGCACTTTGGGAGGCAGAGGTAGGCGGATCACCTGAGGTCAGAAGTTTGAGACCAGCCTGGCCAACATGGCGAAACCCCATCTCTACTAAAAATGCAAAAAAATTAGCCAGGTGTGGTGGCAAGTGCCTGTCATCCCAGCTACGCAGGAGATTGAGGCAGGGGAATCACTTGAACCCAGGAGGCGGAGGTTGCAGTGAGCCAAGATTGTGCCACTGCACTGTAGCCTGAGCAACAGAGACTCTGTCTCAAAGAAAGAAAAAAAAAAGAAAGAAAGAAACAAGAAAAGCTACACATTTTTCTACCCAATTACAGGAAGTATCAGTAATCAATTTTAGTCCAGAACTGCTTAAGCAGTTAAGTAGCTACTAGACATTAGTATGGCTGGTTTGCTCAAATTTCTGAATGCTTACGCACACACAGATATACACACAGCAAATGTGCATGTGCATATACACACATATATATTGTTTAATGGATCAACTGAAACTAGGCTTCAAGATGGTTTAAGAGTTGGTTTTTTTTTTTGAGACAGAGTCTCACACTGTCACCCAGGCTGTAGTGCAGTGGCACGATCTTGGCTCACTGCAATCTCCGCCTTTTGGGTTCAAGCAATTCTCCTGCCTCAGCCTCCCGAGTAGCTGGGACTACAGGCATGCGCCACTACGCCCAGCTATTTTTTTTTATTATTTTTTTTTTATTTTTAGTAGCAACAGGGTTTCACCATGTTGGCCATGATGGTCTCTATCTCCTGACCTCGTGATCCATCCACCTTGGCCTCTCAAACTGCTGGGATTACAGGCGTGAGCCACCACACCAGGCCAGTTTTAATAGTTTTTAAGAGAGCTGGGCACACCTCTAGTTCCAGCTACTCAAGAGGCTGAGGTGGGAGGATCCCTTAAGGTTGTAGGGCACTATGATCACAACTGTGAATAGACACAGCACTCCGACTTGGGCAAAAGAGCAAAACCCCAGTCTCTGGGAAAAAAAAAAAAAAAGAAAGAGAAAAAAAGGGAGGAGGGGAGATAAGTATGGTGGCTCAAATTGGTAATCCCAGTTACTCCAGAAGTCAGAGGCAGGAGAACTGCTTCAGGTCAGGAGTTCAAGACCAGCCTGGGCAACATAGTGAGACCCCCATCTCTAAAAAAATGTTTAAAAATTAGCCAGGTATGGTGATGCAGCCTGTAGTCCCAGCTACTAGGGAGGCTGAAGCCAGAGGATAGCTTGAGCTCAAGGAGTTCAAGACTGCAGTGAGCAATAGTCACGCCATTACACCTCAGCCTGGGCAATGGAATGAGGCCCGTGTCTAAAAAAAAAAAAAAGGAAGAAGAAGAAGAAAGAGGAAGAAGTTGAGGGGGAGGAGTTAAATTAATGCTAGCAAATTTTTATCAAATTAGGAGTCACCCCTGTCCACTGTTCTCCTCCTCTTCTTATGAAAAGGAACAGACTGGAAAAAAAAAAGGCTGGGTAAGTGGGAACTTTAATGTTACTACATTCATACCATCAAAAACATCTAGGCATTTGAACATATGAATATGAAAGTGGAATTCCAAAAAGAACATATAAACAATGGTTACACTTTCCAAACTCTCCAAAACTTTTCACTCATTACCTCCTCTCAAGTTTACACCCTCTACCCCAATCTGTCCCTCTTTCCCTAAGATAAAGCAGCAGTTCTCAACCCCTGGCTGCATTATGATAATCATCTGAGGAGCTTTCAAAAAGTATTGAGGATCTTGAAATAAAGTAACAATCTACCAGTGAACTCAAATATCCAATTCAAATAACGGGTATTTTTCATTCTAAAGTACTGAAATTCTCATTTAAATGTAGGTCTCTTCACAGGTGTTTAATTAGAATTAAACTGATGTTCCTCAACTCTAACACACCCTCTCCTAACTCTACTCAACAGCAAAAAGGTCGCTTTAAAAACACTCATCACAGGGCTCGGCACGGTGGACCACACCTTTAATCCAAGCACTTTGGGAGGCCAAGGCAGGTGGACTGCTTGAGCCCAGGCCAGGCTGGGCAACACAGCAAAACTCTGTCTCTACCAAAAATACAAAAATTAACCAAGTGTGGTGGTGCATGCCTGTAGTCCCAGCTATTCAGGAGGCTGAGGCAGGAAGATCACTTAAGCCTAGGAAGTCAAGGCTACAGTGAACCAAGAATCATGCCACTGCACCCCAGCCTGAGTGACAGAGCAAAACCCTGTCTAGAAAACAAAATAAAATAAAAAATTGACCCGACACAGTGGCTCTTGCCTGTAATCCCAGCACTTTGGGAGGCCGAGGTGGGAGGCTCACCTGAACCCAGGATTTGAAGACCAACCTGGGCAACACGGTAAGACTCCATCTCTAAAAAATATATTAAAAAAAAAAAATTCAACCAGAGAATCAGAAGCTAAAAGAAAAAAAATTAAAAATAAAAGCACTCATTAAATTATGTTACTTCTCTGCTTAGAACCACTTAGTGACTTTCAGTGCAAAAGTGTAAATCCAAAGGTCAAATATTAGATATAGTCAAGCTCTTAGACCCACTTTCGAGTGTGGAAATTCTTCAGTTTAATGAGACAATGTAATAAACACCAAATTTGCTCCCAGCAACTCTAAAATATAATTATAAAAATATAAATGCTAGGTGTGGCAGAATATGCCTGCAATCCCAACTACTGGGAAAGCTGAGGCAGAAAGATTGCTAGAGGGCAGGAGTTTGAGACTAGCCTAGGCAGTGAGACTCTGTCTCCAAAAAATAAAAATAAATTTTAAAAAATTATTTATATAAATATAAATGGTAGTAATATAAATATACGTATACCTGCCAAGCTTGAAACTTACTTCACTTTCCTCCTGCTAACGCTTTATAACAATTTTGTATAAGACACATACTTTGCCAGATGCAGTGGCTCACACCTGCAATCCCAGCACTTTCGGAGGCCACGGTGGGCAAATGACCTGAGGTCAGGAGTTCAAGAACAGTCTGGTCAACATGACAAAACCCCGTCTCTACCAAAAATACAAAAATTAGCCAGGTGTGGTAGCACACACCTATAATCCCAGCTACTCCGGAGGCTGAGGCAGGAGAATCACTTGAACCCAGGAGGCAGAGATTGCAGTGAGCTGATATCGTGCCACTGCACTCCAGCCTAGGTGATAGAGATATACTCTGTCTCAAAAAAAAAAAAAAAAAAAAAAAAAGGACACATACTTCACAAACATATTTTACAAAAAGACATTTTGCTAATTTATGAGTGATTAATTAGGAAAAGAGGTCCCCTATGACCAACGTGGTGCAAATCTTCAGACAAGGTGTTAAGTGCACTCCCTTTAATTAGCACACGGCCCGATGGCTGCAGCAACTGGAGACGTGACAAGCAGCTCTGAAAATGGCTGGCAAGAGTACATAAGAACCACAAGGATCTCAGCTGTGTCTGCACTCAGGTAAGTGTGACCTGAGTCTCACCTCCCCCAAAGTCATCTAGTAATCAAATCACGCTGCCCTGACGTTTTAGGCTTCCAGTGTTTTCTTGATCAATGCTCCTCCCAAAAGTTTATACTTCGGGAGAAAAAAAATCTGAGTTCAATTTTGTGAAGGCCAGCTTTGACACCAATCAGCTATGTTATCTCAGGCAAATTACCTAGCTTTCCAAAGCCTATTTTTTCTTTAGCAATGAAAATCTAATAAAAATAACAAAACATGAACATTACCTGTATCATAGGACGGTTGCAAAATGAGAGGATACATGCAACATTTAGTTTTTTCATTATCCTTTGTTTTCTTGACCCACAATGACTCAAAGAAAGAAATAGTAGTGCAGTATTAAACCCCCAAATCCTACTCTATCCCTCAAGACTAAATGGGGGAAAAGATAATTAGTTCAGAAACAAACAACTGTCCTGTCATTTTAAAACGGAATTTTTTTTTAATTTCTGTTTTTTTGTTGTTGCTGTTGTTGGTTTTTTTTTTTTTTATTTTGGTACTATTCCCTATGCTGAACTCAAGGTTCAGGCAATCTAAGAATAATCTTAGGGTTAGACTGGAAATCAGGAAAACAAGGTTCTACTCCCCATTTTGGAATTTTCTTCTTTTTTTTTGAGACAGAGTCTTGCTCTGGCACAATCTTGGCTCACTGAAACCTCCACCTCCCAGGTTCAAGTGATTCTCCTACCTCAGCCTCCCGAGAAGCTAGCATTATAAGCATGTACCACTATATCCAGCTAATTTTTGTATTTTCAGTAGAGACAGGGTTTTACCGCATTGTTCAGGCTGGTCTCAAACTCCTGAACTCAACTGATCCGCCTGCCTCAGCCTCCCAAAGTGCTAGTATTACAAGCATGAGCCATAGTGCCCAGGCTGCAATTTTCTTCTTCTATTACTTAAGAAACCACAAATTATCATCTGGGCTTCAATTTTTTTTTTATTTTGTTTTTTGAGAGTCTGGAAAATGACTTTTTACAAAAGTATATAATTTAGAGATGAGATGTTTGTAAAAGTTTTTAGTTCCCTGCAGACTCTTGACTCTCTTCTCTGTTCCTCATTTCCACATACATTTATACTTTCAAATGCTTGCAAATCCTGCATTTAATTTCCCTTCTATCTAACCCGTCTGCTTTATTTCTGCAGAATACTCTAACCACTCAATACTTTTTAAAAATACTCTTTTTAAAATTTTTATTAGGTTTTTTTCTTCAGCTGATACCTGAATCTTCACCTACCAGTATCCACCCGCCAGTATCCACCCTACCAGGGAATGGTGGTGGTCAATAATGCTACTCACTTCCAGGTCAAAAGACAAACTAACATAAGCCAGGGCAGTAGCTCATGCCTGTAATCTCAGCACTTTGGGAGGCCGTGGATCACTTAAGTTCAGGAGTTCAAGACCAGCCTGGCCCACATAGTGAAACCTCGTCTCTGCTAAAAACACAAAAATTAGCTGGGTGTGGTGGCAGGTGTCTGTAATCCCAGCTACTCGGGAGGCTGAGGCAAGAGAATCACTTGCTCCTAGGAGGAGGAGGTTGCAGTGAGCCGAGATCATACCACTTCACTCCAGCATGGGCAACAGGGCAAGACTCCATCTCGAAAAAAGAAAGAAAGAAAGAAAAAAAAAAGACCAACTGACAAATGACAGAGTCCTCAAATTCAAAAGCACAAACACTCAAGCATGTACATGAAGTCCTCACCAGTGAGTACAAGTTCTCGTAGCAACACTGTATGCCCAATGCATACACCTCACCTATTTTAAGATATGCGAATGCAAACCTTCACAAAAATTTTCAAAAACATAAAGTATGTTGCCCTCTCACCCCACCTACCTCAGAAGAAATTACAGTGTCTAGTATCTGGTATAAGCATTAGAAAGTTTTGTGCCTGTTTTTGTTTGCTTTTACACAATAGCAGCATACTGTAGTGTACTTAATGTTTTTCACTTACCATATCCAGAAGACTGTCAGTAAGATTCAAGTAGACCTAACTTATTCTTTCTAACGACTAAAATATTATTTCCTTACATAGATATATCATAAAATACTCTGTTCAGTCCTTTATTAATAAAAACATTTAGGTTGTTTCCTCCAGTCATCTGCTACCACAAACAATACTGCAGTAAGCATCCTTGTGTATACGCATATATAAAGGATAAATTCTAGAAGAACTGCTATACTAAATAGTAACATTTTTAAATTTTATACAGTGCCTATTTTTTCCCCAAATAAACTGCATCCTTTTACAATCCCACTAAAAATGTATGTAGGAGAGCAGCTACAATAAATTAGAGTCTTAATAGACAGGTATTAGATTGCTAATTTCTCTTGTACAGTATACAACATAGCACCACAACTATGAAGAACGTTGTGTTGTGTTTTTTTGTTTGTTTTCTGAGACAGTGTCTTGCCCTGTTGCCCAGGCTGGAATTCAGGGGCATGATTAATGGCTCAAGTGATCCTCCCACCTAAGCCTCCTGAGTAACTGTGACTACAGGTATATACCACCACACCCAGCTAATTTTTGTATTTTTATTAGAGATGAGGTCTCACTTTGTTGTCCAAGCTAGTCTTGAACTGCTAGGCTCAAGCCATCCTCCCACCTTGGCCTCCCAACGTGCTGGGAATACAAGCTTGAGCCACCATGCTCAGCTACTATGAAAAGCTTTCTGACTAGAATGTGAATGATGTATTAAATATTAGGAGTATTGTATTAATAATTCACAGCATTACCTCACTGCTTTCCAAATAAACATACACAATACTCACATTTGTTTTCCCACTCTTACTCGTATCTGAAGGCAAATCCATTTTTAGAGTAAGACAGGGTGGTTTGTCTAGTAAACAACTCAGCCCTAGATGGCTCTGAATACATTATCTCTTAGTCTTGCAATTTGATTTATCTTTTACAAATTTCAACAACATTTATTTCCTCTTTGAGACTCTAAACCAGTGGCTCCCAATCTTTTTGGCACCAGGCACTGGTTTCACAGAAGACAATTTTTCCACAGGGGTTGCGGGGCTGCAGAGCTCAGGCAGTAATGCTTGCTTGCTGGCTGCTCACCTCCTGCTGTGAGGCCCAGTTCGTAACAGTTTTTGTTTTTGTTATATGATCCATATATACATATTTTATTGCACTTTGGGTTCTGGGGTACATGTGCAGAACATGTAGGATTGTTGCATAGGTACCTACACAGCAATGTGGTTTGCAGCCTCCATCCCCCCTGTCACCTATATCTGGCATTTCTCCCCATGTTATCCCTCCCCAACCTCCCTACCCCCTACTGTCCCACCCCTATTTCCCCCTCAACAGATCCCAGTGTGTGATGCTCCCCTCCCTGTGTCCATGTGTTCTCATTGTTCAACATCTGCCTATGAGTGAGAACATGCAGTGTTTGATTTTCTGTTCTCGTGTCAGTTTGCTGAGAATGATGGTTTCCAGATTCATCCACGTCCCTACAAAGGACACAAACTCATCGTTTTTTATGGCTGCATAGTATTCCATGGTGTATATGTCCCACATTTTCCTTGTCCAGTCTATCGTCGTTGGGCATTTGGGTTGGTTCCAGGTCTTTGCTATTGTAAACAGTGCCGCTATGAACATACATGTGCATGTGTTTTTATAATAGGATGATTTATAATCCTTTGGATATATACTCAGTAATGGGATTGCTGGGTCAAATGGAATTTTTATTTCTAGGTCCTTGAAGAATCATCACACTGTCTTCCACAATGGTTGAACTAAATTACACCCCCACCCACAGTGTAAAAGTGGTCCTATTTCTCCACCTCCTTTCCAGCCTATGATCTCTATTTTTTTCCTGTACCAGATATCTATATATTGACACTGAAGAATGTCAATTCATTCCAAATTAAAAGCAAATTATTTGTGACACAAATGACTGTAAAATAAATTGTGTTACAAATCACATATTTGTGTAAACAGCTCTATCCCTTCAAGGTTAAATGAGTTATTAGTCTAACCACAGCTAGTTAAATAGCAGAACCAGGATCTCAAAGAAGTTACTGAGTCTCAGCTTCTTTGTCTATAAATTTGAAATAATAATACCTATCTTACTACTAAACTTTATGGTAAGAACTTCACTACTATTAGTTCTCTTTGCTCCATTTCTAGGTACTAACCTGTCATTCACATCAGTAGCTCCTTCCATAGGTCTAAGTCCAATACTACAGATCAGGTATTTTGATAAATACTTGTTAATTGATAGTTCCAGTCAACTTCGGTCTGAGAACTCCTACATCAGGATAATGATGATTAATATTAACTAACATTTACTGCAGGCTTTGTACTCAGAACTATTTTACATGCAATATATCTCATGTAATCCCCATAACTCTACGATATACATGCTATTATTTTTCTTTATTTTATGGATGACAAATCTAAGGCTTAAAGTACTTACATACTCAGCTCAAGATTATAAAAGTGGTAAATTAAGGAGCCAAAATTTAAATCCAGGACTTAAATCTCTAAAGACCTTTTTTTTTTTTTTTGAGACAGTCTTGCTCTGTTACCCAGAATAGAGGGCAGTAGCACGACCTTGGCTCACTGCAACCTCTGACTCCCGGTTTCAAATTATTCTCCTGACTCAGCCTCCTAAGTAGCTGGGACTACAAGCACCTGCCACCATGCCCGGCTAATTTTTGTATTTTCAGTAGAAATGGGGTTTCGCCATGTTCGCCAGGCTGGTCTTAAACTCCTGACAAAGGGGATCCACCCGCCTCAGCCTCCCAAAGTGCTGGGATTACAGGCATGAGCCACAGCGCCTGGCCTAAAGCCCATTCTTTTAACCACTACCCAACATTTTACTCAATGCTTTGCCTTTAGTTTCTACCCAGTTATTTCTAACAATTTTCTCCCCTTTTCACCACATTTTAATCAAGTCACTCATGAAATAACACAAGGCTAATTTATACCAAGACAGTTATTAATAGGCAACTGTCTTTTTTTGTACTTTTTTCTTTTTTGTACTTTTTTCTCATTTTTAAAATATTCTTTTTTTTCTTATCCTTTTCTCCACCCCTTTGTAATTTTATTTATGTATTTTTATTTATGTATTCTTATTTATGTATTTTTCTGGAGTCAGGGTCACACTCTGTCACCTAGGCTGGAGTGCAGTGGCACAATCACAGCTCACTGCAGCCTAGACTTCCTGAGCTCAAACGATTTTTCTACCATAGCCTTCCACCTCAGCCTCCCAAGTAGTTGGGACCACAGGTGCACACCACCATGTCCAGCCAAATTTTTTGTGGTTGTATTTTTTTGTAGAGACAAAGTCTCACTTTGTTGCCCTGGCTGGACTCGAACTCCTGGGCTCAAGTGATCTTCCCACCTCCACCTCCCAAAGTGCTAGGAACAGACGCCATCTTATTAACACAATCTTCAAACTAGCTAATTCCTCTCCTCATACCTTCTCTAATTTATATGAATACTTAGCACATACTCTTCCAGTAAGGAAAATTAAAATTCCACCCTACACCAATTTCCCCCAAATGTTGCCAAACACGTCCACACTTTCAGAAAGGCAGATATGCATCTGCAAAAAATGTCAGAAGCTGTTAAAATAGAATGTGTTCTAGAAATAGACTAAAAGCTAAAGCTACAAGCTATGAGTATTGAAAAGGTAGCCCTCCTTCAAGACAGACAGCAGTCTGAACAAACATATCTACTTACATTTCTTCCTATAATCCCTTTTAAATCACTATTATTAGTGGCAGGTGGTATTGCTACTATTGTTACTGTTAGGAGAGTAAGACATCCTTAACACAGCTGGAAAAAAAGAATGAACGCTATCCACAGTTCAGAAACTGAGGAATTCTGTTAAGATTAAAAAGCTGATGAGACACAGTGACTGAGAAGTCTGAGAAAACCTAGCTTAGAGACCCGACAAAGGTCTCTGTGAAGGTAAGAGTGATTCTACTGTGCTCCAAACTCAAAAACTGGGCTACAGGAGAGGACCCTGAGAGATCTCCATAAGACTATAGGGGAAACTGACCCAGAGTCTTTGCACAAGTGAATCCCAATACCCTTTTGGCTGGCCTTTTCCTGAGAAGCAGGCGAGCACAGCCTAAGTTAAAGCTCGGAGCATAGTGGACGGAGGGATTTTAACCACCTCCCCAGTAGGCAGAAGAATTTGGCAGACAAAAGAGAACCTACTGGCATACCTCTTTATAGTTGGCAGCAGTTCCTACTTCTTCTGGTCACCAGAGGCAAGCTCCCATAATCACACTATTCAACAAGAAGCAAACCAATATCCTCAAACACTCACGTTGAACAGACAATCCCAAATCAATAAATATTCTAGGAAAACCAACATCACGAAAGAACTACTCAACAATATATCTAATACTAAAGAAGAATACATTAAATATAATCAATATCTTTAGAAAAAACAGAGACACTATTATATTCAAAAAATAGTCAATAATGAAAAGAAACAACTAGGGAAGGATGGAGAAGCTGAAGTTCTCCTTAAGCAAGTGGTGTCAAGTCAAGAGATATTACCCACAATGAGGGGTATTGAAAAATTAAGGAATTCTGGTAAGATGAAAAAGTTGACTTTTTAATATAATTGACTGTGGAGATGGTTACTAAAAAACTGTAAACACTGCACTCTAAATAGGTGATTTGTAAGGTATGTGACTGTGTCTCAATAAAGGATATTTTAAGACACAAAGAAAAATATAACTGAAGTTATAAAAGTGAACAGTGGACCATATAAATAGAGTCAGCTGATATTGACAAAAGGGAAAAGGCAATTCAATGAGGAAAGGATGATCTTTTCAACAAATGATAGAGAAACACTTGGACATCTGGAGGCAAAAACATAAATCTAGACACAGATCTTACATCTTTCACAAAAATTAACATAAACAGAATGGTAGGCCTAAAACTACAATACAATACTATAAAACTTCTAGAAGAAAACATAGAAGAAAATCTG
The DNA here is from genome assembly GCA_963574635.1 of Cheracebus regulus. Taxonomy (NCBI): domain Eukaryota; kingdom Metazoa; phylum Chordata; class Mammalia; order Primates; family Pitheciidae; genus Cheracebus; species Cheracebus regulus. The sequence continues at coordinate 33,282 of CAUYQU010008573.1, read as the reverse complement.
TATGACCTTGAATTTAGTGATGAGTTTCTAGATATAAAACCAAAAGTATCTTTAAAGAAAATATTGAGAAATTAGTTTTATTGAAGTTTAAAGTTCTTCCCTGTGGCTGGATGCAGTGGTGCATGGCAGTAATCCCAGCACTTTGAGAGTCCAAGGTGGGCAGATCACTTGATCTCAGAAGTTCAAGAGCCAGCTTGGGCAATATGTCAAAACCCTATCTCTACAAAAAGTTATCTGGGTGTAGTGGCATGCACCTGTTGCCTCAGCTACTCGAGAGGCTGAGGTGGGAGCCTGAAGGGGTCAAGGCTGCAGTGAGCCGAGATAGTGCCACTGCACTCCAGCCTGGGCAACAGAGTAATACCCTGTCTCAAAAAAATAAATAAATAAAATTCTGCTCTGTGAAAGACACTGTAAAGAAGGTCAAAAATCAAGCCACCGACTAGCAGAAAATCTGCAGACCACACACATAGTTTAAAGGACACATCCAAAATATACAAAGAGCTGTTAAAATTCAACAATAAGAGCCTGAGTAAAATAGCAAGACTCCAACTCTGGGTGCAGGGTGGGAGGAACATAGCCAACTAGCCAGGGATGTGATGTCTGTAGTCCTAGCTACTCAGGAGGCTGAGGTGGGAGAATCATTTGAGCCCAGGAGTTTAAGGCTGCAGTAAGCTGTGATTATACCACTGCACTCCAACCTGAGTGACAGAGTGAGACCCTGATTCTAAAAAGAAAACCAAAAATCAATAATAAGACAACCCAAGGAAGAAAATAGGCAAAAAAGATGAACAAAGCCCATCAAAGAAGATATATGATAGCAAATAAGCACATGAAAAGATGCTTACCATCATTTGTCATCAGGGAATTGCAAAGCAAAATAATGAGATACCACTTAGTACACATCTATTAGAATGGTTATGATCCAAAAAACCGATAATACCAAATGCTGATGAGGGTGCAAAGCAACATGAACTCCCATCCACTGCTAGTAAGAATGCAAAAGTGGTACAGCCACTTTAGAACATAGTTTGGCTGTTACAGAGTAGATCTTTTCATACAATCCAGCAACCGCATTTGTAAGTATTTATCCAATTGATTTGAAAACCTATGTCCACACAAAAACCTACTTCCAGGGCCGGGCGCAGTGGCTCAGGCCTGTAATCCCAACACTTTGGGAGGCCGAGGCTGGTGGATCATGAGGTCAGGAGTTCGATACCAGCCTGGCCAACATGGTGAAACCCCGTCTCTACTAAAAATACAAAATATTAGCCAGGTATGGTGGCAGGCGCCTGTAATCCCAGCTACTCAGGAGGCTGAGGCAGGAGAATCACCTGAACCCGGGAGGTGGAGGTTGCAGTGAGCCAAGATTGCGCCACTGCACTCCAGCCTGGGCAACAGAACGAGACTCCATCTCAAAAAAAAAACCTGCTTACAGATGTTTACAGTGGCTTTACTCATAATCACCAAAATTGTAAGCAACTAAAATGACCTTCAATAGGTAAAAGGATAAACTGTGGAACATCCATATAATGAAATATTATGTTCAGTGATAAAAAGCTTGAGCCACCAAGCTATAAGACAAAGTCTTGGCAAGGCACAGTGACTCAGGCCTGTAATCCCAGCACTCTGGGAGGCCAAGGTGGGCCATCACCTGAGGTCAGGAGTTCAAGACCAGACTGGCCAACATGGTGAAATCCCGTCTCTACTAAAATACAAAAATTTGACGGGCATGGTGGTACATGTCTGTAATCCCAACTACTCAGGAGGCTGAGGCATGGTAATCACTTGAACCTGGGAGGCAGAGGTTGCAGTGAGCCAAGACTGTGCCACTACACCAAAAGAGTGAGACAAAGTCTTAATTAAATATTGCTAAGTGAAAAAAAAAAACAGTCTGAAAAGGCTACATGCTGTAATTATTCCAAATATATGACATTCTAGCAAAACTACAGAGACAATAAAATGACTGGTGGTTGTCAAGGGTTCGAGGGAAGGAGGAGTACATTCCCAATAGAACTAAAAACATATATCCACACAAAAACTTGATTTTAAGTATTCTCACCACAAATAAATCTAAGTGAGGTAATGCACATGCTAATTAGCTTGATGTAGTCATTTCTCCACAATGTATACATATTTCAAAACATCATGATGTACACTATATATACATACACAATTTTTATTTATCAATTTTAAAACACAAGTAAGTAATATAAAGGACAGAAAAAAAGATCATTCTAGTTGCCGTGCAGAGAATGGATTGGGAGGAAGGCAAAAGTTGAAGTGGGGAAACCAGTTAGCAAACTACTGCCAGGAAGAAAGAATGGTGGCTCAGACTACTGGGGATGAATAGAAAACAAATTCAGATATTTGTAGGTAGAATCAACAGAACTTAGTATTAGATTCCATCTGTGAAGAATGGATGTAAAAGAGAAAGAATGACTTCTAGGTTTTTAGTTTCAACTAGGTAGAAAGTGGGCCATTTATTGAGATGCATGTAGGGAGATGGGAGTAAACATACCAACCTGAGATACCTATTATACATCCAAATGGACATGTTAGATATGCAGCTGTCTATACAAATCCCAGGTGTGAAGGGAATATCAGGCTGAAGGTAACAAATCTTTGGGTCCAATAGTTAGCACAGTGCCAAAAGATGCACTAACACATTATGAAAACAACAAGCATTTTATAAGCTATAAGTCCTACAGTGAAAAAAAAATTATGGTTAATCCCAGAGTTTCCCAAACACCTTCAGTCATGGAAACTTTTCTTCCACATTTTAACCTCCTGCTCTTTAACATATTAGGGAACACTGCACTAGTACATTCTGCTGTACTGCCTCTCAGTTTGAATCATGTTCATAAAACTCAATTTTATAAAGTGTAACTATGGGACTTCATATAAGATTTGGTGGAGGGTTGGTGAATTAAGTATTTAATACCCCATAAACTCTTATAATCAAATCCTTAGAAAATAATATAACACTTGATATGGTCTGGATGTTTGTCTCCTCCAAATCCCATCTTGAAATGTAATTACCAGTGTTGGAGGTGGGGCATGGGGCGAAATGCTTGAATTATGGGGGTGCACCCCTCATGAATGGCTTAGCACCATGCCCTTGGTGATAGTGAGTTCTCGCTCTAGTTCACGTGAGATTTGGTTTAAAAGCGTGTGACATCTCCCCAGTCTATCTCTTCCACTCTCATCATGTGATGTGCAGCCTTCCCCTTCCTTCCACCATGATTGTAAGTTTCCTGAGGCCCTCATCAGAAGCAGATGCCAGCATCATGCTTCCTGTATAGTCTCAGAACCATGAGCCAGTTAAACCTCTTTTCTTTTATTTGTTTTGAGACAGTCTTGCTCTGTCACGCAGGATCGAGTGCAGTGGGGCACAGTCTCAGCTCACTGCAACCTCCATCTCCCAAGTTCAAGCGATTCTTGTGCCTCGGCCTCCCAAGTAGCTGGGACTACCCACATGCACCACCATGCCAGGCTAATTTTTGTGTTTTTAGCAGAGAAGGTTGGTGAGGCAGGTCTAACTCCTGGCCTCAAGTGATCCCCTGCTTGGGCCTCACAAAGTGCTGGGATTACAGGTGTGGGCCACCCTGCCCGGCAAACCTCTTTTCTTTATAAAATACTTACTGGGTATTACTTTACAGCAGCACAAGAATGGACTAAGACAGCACTTAGCAAGCAAAGCCAATTGGTGTGTACATCTGTGAAGTTATCTGAGGCATTAGCTCAGCTATAGATGAAGGCACTAAAGTATAATCACCAGTCTTGGAACATCTTCTGAGCTTCTGAGTTGTATAGAGGTCACATATCCCTTTGCCTAGCACTAAATCCATTATTCTAATCAGTAAATAGGTACTGAACACAGAGGAGATTTTAGGAAGTGCCCATAGTGGAATGACTGGATGATAGCCAAACAACAGCAGTAACTCTATTTTCAGAATCCTATACAACCTGCTGGAAAAGGAAGAAACCAAATCTTGCATATGCACAGCTTAGATAGAGCATCAACCTGGCAAATGAGCCAAACATACCAGTGTTTCAACCAAAAAACATCAAGGGAGCTTAAGCATTACTTTTTAAATAGAATTCTTCCTAATGTGTCATGGAAAACTGTCCATTCTTTCTGGTGTCTCACTGTAGTTTAAAGCACCTATAATACTTCACATATAGATGTATGTCTTTGTTCTCTTCTACAATAGCTCTTTAAGATGAAAGGCTGCATCCTCTTTGTTTTCTACTCCACTGCCAAATACAGTATCTGGGACATAGTAGAGAAAAGGACAAAAGATTTGGAATAAAGACCCGGTTCTGGATCCTGCCTTTTCAGATTCTATGACTCACTTATCATAATACTCCTGCAAAACTGGTGATATCATCCCCAATTTTTTAGTTGTAAGCTTAGGGAAGTTGTGTAATTTGATATTTCACAGCCAGTTTCAGACCTGTCTTTTAACTTCCTGGCTATGAATAAAAATGAAGGATAGTATCACCAACTTTGCAGGACTGTTATGATAAATGGGTAAATACATTTGAAGCACCCTAGTTTTGAGATAGCAGTCACAGAGCAAATGTTCAATATAATGTGAAAGGAAAAACAGAATCTTGGAACCCCAAACTCACTATGCTTAAGAGAAAGTTGGCTAGGCACAGTGGCTCAAGGCCGGGCATGGTGGTTCAAAGCCAGGTGCGGTGACTTATGCCTATAATCCCAGCACTTTGGGAGGTCAAGGCAGGTGGATCACCTGAGGTCAGGAATTCAAGACTACCCTGGCCAACATGGTGAAACCCTGTCTCTACTAAAAACACAAAATTAGCTGGGTATGGTGGTGCATGCCTGTAATCCCAGCTTCTGGGGAGGCTGAGGCAGGAGAATTGCTTGAAGCTGGGAGGCAGAGGTTGCAGTGAGCTGAGATCGCGCCATTGCACTCCAGCCTGGGCAACAACCAAAACTCTATCTCTTTAAAAAAAAAAAAAAAGAAGAAGAAGAAGAAAAGAAAAGTGTTAAGCTTGGGAACTGAGTCATGCAAAAACTGCCTTTGCTTTGTTCCCGAACAGATAGCTGTAATTTCACATGCTTACATTATATTATGTAAAATCTAGCTTTACTGAGCACAAGACAAATGCATAATTGACTTTTTCCTCTTTTCTCTTCTTCCAACTTGTGAAATGCTGATTCACTGAGTGCTAATCAGAGCCTCACAAGAATGTAACTACATGCCTCACTGCCTACCCTCCCTCCTTTTGTTTCCTTTCCCTTCTCTTTGCTCTTTCCCCTTTATATAATGATGTTCCAAAACCTTCTTTGGAGAAAGCACAGGTCAAAGATCCTACTGTGACTGGTGTTTCTTTTTCCTAGGCCCATCCTCAAACCTGGCAAAATAAATCCCTCACTGATTGAGATCTTCCTCAGTCAGTTTTTGGTTTACAAGAGGAACTAGCATTTTTTAAATGTTCAATAAACAAATGACTATATATATGTACATTTACATGCACTTATATGTGTATAAATAAAATATCCTTTCTGACTTTATCCCCTTTCCATACTTCTACTAATCCATAAAGGGTCAACTTAAAATAAGCCCTCCTCCTGCTTATTTGTTTCTTTTTCTCTCTCCCTCTCTTTCACTAGATTGTAAGTTACTCAGGGATGTGGGTCTTGTCTTAAATATCTTTGCATTCCCCATACCTAACATAGAAGCTGAAACATAACAGAATACATAATAAATGTAATAATCTCAGATAATGATATTAAAGGGGAAGAAAAATCACATTCTTATTGAGAGGAGCCATTATTACCAATATTAAACAAAAAGAGCAATCTGTCATCTTTATTTTATTCACTATGGCAAATCTAAAGGACTCCAACTGTGCAAGAGAAGTAACGGATTGAGGAATATTTCCTAGTCATAACACCAAAATTTCACTCTCAATATTAGGCCCCTTTACAGTCCTGCCCTACTTAAACATTGGCAAAAAAAAAAAAAAAACAAAAGACAAAGAAAAACCAGCTTAGCCAGAGCTTTTGTCTACACACATGAAGCAGTAACACAACAGGCATTCAATGCAATCAGTGACACAGAAGTTTTGTAGTCTAAATGCTTTGAAATTAAATTCATAATAAACAAGACAGCCTGATAGAAGGAGAAGGAAAAAAAAGCACCAAAAAGTTAAAATCAGGTAGTACCTACTTCTCCTTATCTCATACAATTTTAATTGCACTTTGTTTTTTCACCAAATAATGTCTACTCATCCCTAGATAATCAGTGCAGGGGTCATTTTCCTCAGGAAGCTTCCCTGATACCCTAAGATGGATTAATGATATCTTCTCTGTGTTCAGACAAGATACTATCATTGTCTATTTTACATAGCACCATGAGTTTTTCAAAGGTAAGAAATGTTTCTAAGTCATCACTGAATCTCCAGAATCTATCACAAGGCCTAGGTCAGAATAGAGCTTCAATGTTTGTTGAGCTAACTGATAAAGAATTCCAGGCCAAAAATTTAAAAGTATGGCAAATACTTTTGACATTTGCCAAAATTTGTATCTTCGGCTTATACAAATAGGCCTAATCATGATAGGTTCAAGCAGCACTGTACATGGTATTCATGCAGAATAATATACATCTTATATTTTAACTAACATTTCAGTAGCACAACTAAACAAACAGAATCCAAGCACAAAATTACAGTACAAGACTATAGAATTTAATTTACCATGACAGTTTAAAATTCAGGGCCTTGGAAGGGGCCCTAACAATGTGTTCCCATGGTCACAGGTTTTCACAAAATTTGCGAACACAATCCAACTACAATTGGTTAAGACTTCTTTTTCTGACCCCCTCTCCATCATACTTCCTCCTTGGGTAATCTGATATTCTGGGCATTGAACTAAGGGGAAGTTGGGTTGGTATATATTTAGGTGTCATAGGATATATGTATTGTGCAATCACATCCATGTATGACTTGATAATTGGTAGTCTGGGTACAGGAATGGCATCCAGGAATATTCCTACCACCCAATGCACTGCCTTATCTGGTATCATTAACACTAAGGCAGAGGACCAGGGACATCTAGATCTGAGCTCCATGGCACAGAAGTATGTAAAAACATTGTACTTCACATAAAACTCACCAGGGGTGAGACAGTTTGGATATTTGTCCCCAGTCAAATCTCATGTTAAATTGTAATCCCCAATGCTGGAGGTGGGGCCTGGTAGGAGTTGTTTGGATCATGGGGGTGGATCCCTCAGGGCTTGGTGCTGTCTGTGTGACAGTGAGTGAGTTCTCGTGAGATCTGGTCATTTAAAAGTCTGTGGCATCTCGTTCCTTACTTTTCCCCTCTTGTTCTCCTCTCTACCCCACTCCTTCACACTGTCTTGCTCCTACTTTTGCCATGTAACGTGCCTGCTTTCTCTTTTGCCTTCTGCCAAGATTGTGAGTTTCCTGAGGCTTCCCCCAGAAGCTGATGCCACGATGCTTCCTGTACAACCTGCAGAACCTGAGCCAATTAAACCTCTTTTCTTATAAATTACCCAGTCTCAGGTATTTCCTTATAGCAGTGCAAGAACAGCCTAACACAAGGAGTTCCCCCAAATTTGAAAACAATCTTAAAATATTACATGACACTACCAATAAAACAAGTTGTGAATCTCAAACTTGTCTAAGCTATCAATAATAAACAATTTTATCAGTCATGCTGGAGAAAAAAGTACACTGTTCACACATGAAGAAGTGGTCAAAAAGTATGCAGTCAAAACCATCTAAATAAAAAAGTACTAGAGGCCGGACACAGTGGCTCAGGCCTGTAATCCCAGCACTTTGGGAGGCCAATGCGGGAGGATCACCTGAGGACAGGAGTTTGAGACCAGCCTGGCCAAACCCTGTCTTTATTAAAAATATAAAAATTAGCCGGGCCCATGGTGGCACACGCCTGTAATCCCAGCTACTCAGGAGGCTGGGGCAGGAGAATCACTTGAATCTGGAAGGTGGAGATTTCAATGAGCCAATATCATGCCTGGGTGACAGAGCAAGACTCCATCTCAAAAAACAAAGTATTAGAGATATCTAGCAGTTGACATAAATGTTATTTTTCTATATTTTATGATGTTCATTAACTTTGTCAGCATTATTAAAATTGTAATCTGTGATTTTTTTCATTCTAAATATTCATTTTGACACCAAATTTTGTATTTATATATTTTTTTTCATTTTCTCAAAAAGGGCCTCCAAAAATCTAGATTAGTTTCTACCCACTTGAAGGCTTACTAATGCTAATCACATAGGGAAAAGTGGAAGTTATGGCTTGATATAACTGATTCTCTCAATTATTAATACATAAACCTGTTTAGGTACATGTACAGTCTTCTATGGCTATATTTACCAAACTATGAGAAGTGTGTGTTAACTTCTGTCTCTTCTATTACCATGTACAATTAAAAAGCAGGTCCCATATGTCTTATTCATTTGGGTATTTTCTCAGAAGTTACTTTCTAATCCAATAAATGAACAGTAATTGTTTTTTTTTTTTTAATGTTACTACACCTTGATTTATCAAAGCTCTTTCACTATTTTATGTCAGATGTTTACTCAACATTGTGGGGTAAGTAGAAAACAATGATTAACTATAAGAAATGATGTAAGCTCATCTCTTTAAGGATCCAGGTGTTGAGATACTGGATGTCATCCCAGTTCTTTGCTCTCCTCAAAGATCATCACAGTTAACACAGCTGTGCTGTTCAATGGAGCAAAACTAAAAGCCAGTGCAAAAAGCAGGAACTAGTAAACTGCTTTTTTCTCTTCCATAAAAGCTGAACCACCCCATTTAGCTAATGGAATCTCTAGAACTATATGAAGTGGGAGTGTATGCTTATATATTATTATGTCCAAAAAAATCAGAAATTTCCCTATCGTTTTGTTTTTAAAAGGTAAAGTACTTTCTAGGGTGATGGAAATGTTCTAAGTTTTAAAAGTAGTGTGGGTTACAAAGAGCATACATTTGTTTAACTATACGCTTAAGATCTGAGCATTTCATGTTTTCTAAGTCATATCTCAATAAAATAAAAATAACTTAGCAATTAATTCCCTGAACCTACTGAAGTATATCTCTGAGCTACATAAAATGGAAATACCTCCCACAATGCTCTTAAACATTTACATAAAAATTTTTTCTCTACTGACTTCTTTGCCTCCAGTTCTTTGTTTTGAGCCTTTCATAATCTGACAATATGAACCGTCTCTCTCGAGACAAAAAACACAATGTTTTGCATACAGGAATTCAGGAAGGGGCTAAAACCTGTTCATAAACCCAGATACAGAAATCCTGCCCTAGTCTGTATCTTTTCTTTGAGGCTATCATAAAAACATCAGTTTATCTTGAAATCCTCCATAAGCTTCACATTTAATTTCTAATCCTATACATGTATCTTTTAGATAAAACAAACATACATTCAGGATAAGTACAAGATTTTTATTCAATGGAAAACTACAATTTAGGTTTATTCTTTTTCTATTAAAAAGTGACACTAACAGAAAGGTTCAATGATATTAATAAAATAATTTATATTAAAGTTCAAAACCACAGTATTTATGAGAAATTCCATGCATTAAATTCATTCTTAAAAAAATAAAGAAACCCATACTGATGCTTATAAAAACTGATAAAGTGTCCTAGGAAATAACTTTACTTATTAAATGGCAATTCCACTTCAATTATGTAGAAGATATTGGTAATATGTTCACAAAAGCTGTAAACCATTTTCTCCTATAAATTTAATTCCAAGTGCAGCTGATTTGAGTGTTTGCTTCTTAGGACTTTTTGTTTTCAATAAAATAAAAATCACTCCTGATCTGGAGATCAATTTTAACCAATGTATAATTAAGGTAAAAAAGACTGAAGATTTAAATAAAGTTTACTAAAGGATACTTCTGATGCATAACCTGAATAATCTGATACATTAGCCAAGATTGATAATAAATAATAATTAAATTATAAAACTTACTAAAGCCTTTTACAACTATTATAACATTCTAACCAAGAGGTTTAAGAAATTTAGAAACAAAATTCTTATACAGGGTTAACATGAAATCATCTATTCTTCTGACAGATATTTTAAGTATCTCAGTCCAGTTTCACAATAATGACAAAATTAAAATACCAAGTTTGTGATCTCAGCAATTAGCTTTAAAGGATTAAATTAGCATTTGAATGTTCAAATGCTAATTTTTCTCTGAAAAGAAAGATACCAAAGTTTCTCTGAAAAGAAAAATACCAAAGAGAAATGCCACAAGGATGGAAGAAAAGGGAAAGAAGGAAGAAATTTCTTAAGCTGCAGCAGATGATAAAGAGGTAAATAGAAATTAAAGTGTAGTACTGAGAACACATTTCATATCTAAAAGGGCATCTGGAATTTCAAATTAACCTGTTAAGAAACAGCCACTACTACTGTGTCTGTATGGCACAGAAAAGAAAAATGAAAGAAACAGCCAAAGTAGTCAACAGAGATTTGATAACCAGATAAAAGTAAAGAGAAAATTAGACAATGTACATGCAGGAAGAGATGTCTATTTCTGCAGTTACAGTAAGACAAAATACTATAGTTAAATTTGCTTAATCACACCCTAAATTCAAAGCTGATATATTAAAAGATCAATTAATATTTAATGCCCTAATATTATTTTTATTATTAACTTGAAAACAAAAACTAAAGAAAAATTGTTCACCCATTTAGAATCAGATTTTACAGACATTTAACTGATAACAATGTTGATACAATGGACAGAGATTCATCTTCAATCCTCTAGGATAGCTAATACTGGTAAGATACCACCATGTTAAGCACTGTGGGAAGCTATGAAAACTCCTAACAGATAATCCTTGCAGTTCAAATTTAATGGCTTGTTTTGTTTTCTGACATGGGGGTCTCACTCTCTCCTCACCCAAGCTGGAGTGCAGTGACGCAATCTCGGCTCATTGCAACCTCCACCTCCCAGTGATATGGAAGCAGGGCAGGAAAGTGCTGGGTAAGATAGAGGAAGGTTGGTTCCTGGAGAGGGCTCCATTCCCAGGCCTGTGCCCATGAAACTAGGTGAGGACAGGCACTCCTGCCTTTGTGCCCAAATGTTGCATTTCTCAAGATCACCCTGGCCTGCCACGGCTCCATCCTGTGACAATAAAAACCTCCAAGACCCTAGCAGGCAGAGACACAAGCGGCTGGATGTGGAAAGGAACACATCAGCAGAAGAAGACACAAGTGGCTGGACGTCGAGAGGAAATCTAGGGGAGCACACTGGCAGAAGAGCAAATTGACAGACCCCGGCACACCGGCAGGCCACGGACCAGCGGAAAGATGCGGAGTTTGGCCAGGGCAGTCGGAGGAGAGACTGGGCCTCAGAGTGGCCTGACTCCAGGGGAAAACCATCTCCCTCTGGCTTCGCCATCTGCTGAGAGCTACTTCCATTCAATAAAACCTTGTATTCATTCTCCAAGTCAATGTGTGATCTAATTCTTCCGAACACCAAGGAAAGAACCCCAGGAACACAAATCTCTGTCCTTGCTATAAGGCGGGCAATATCTCACTGAGCTGATGGCTAAACTAAAAAAGCACCCTTAACACACACCCTGAGGCTTCAGCTGTAAACATTCACCCCTAAACACTGCCGTGGGTTCAGATCACCACAATCTGCCTGTCTGCAGGCTCCCCATAAAGGTTTGAGCAGAGGGGTACCAAAGAGGTGAGCCACACCCCCATCACACACCCTTCAAGGGAACCTTTCCCATTTCACCAGCTTCAAGAGATCCTGCCGCCTCAAGCTCTCAAGTAGCTGCGATTACAGGCATAATGCCTGGATAATTTTGAATTTTTAGTAGAAGTGGGTTTTTGCCATGTTGGCCAGGCTGGTCTCGAACTCCTGACCTCAAGTGATCCACCCACCTCAGTTTCCCACAGTGCAAGGATTATAGGCATGAGCCATTGTGCCTGGCCCCTTGCAGTTCAAATTTGGATTCATCTGTTTTCTTGCAAAAATGAGAGTTGCTGAACAAAGTTGGAAAAAGGGAATATCTAATTCTTGAAAAAAGGATTTTAAGAGTATCTACTAATACACTGCAGTGATTCAACAGAATAACAGTTTTCTTTCACTTAGACACAGCACAATTGTGAATGCTTAACAGAACATAATAAAATGGATTAGTACTTACAAGAAAACTATTGAAGATGTTGGGCAGAAAATATATACTAGCCTCCACTTCCTACTCAAAGTGATAATAAAGTGAATTTTTTTAAAAATCATAATCTCACAGAAATTAAAAGAGGAAAAAACAAAATTTTGGAAATTATAAAGATGAATAACTGATTTAATGTGCCTAAGAAAACCCAATCCTAGGCCAGGTGTGGTGGTTCACACCTATCATCTCAGCACTTTGGGAGGCCGAAGTGGGCAGATCATCTGAGGTCAGGAGTTCGAGACTACCCTGGCCAACATGGTAAAACCCTGTCTCTAATAAAAATACAAAAATTAGCCAGGCGTGGTGGCAGGTATAATCCCAGCTACTCAGGAGGCTGAGGAAGGAGGATCACTTGATCTGGTGAGCCAAGACCACGTCACTGCACTCCTGCCTGGGCAACAGTAGTGAAACTCCATCTCAAAAAGAAAAATTCTAAAATTAAAACCAATCCAATTTACATCATAGATCCCACAAAAGGTTCAGGAATTAGTGGCACCTCTAGATGTAGAATACTCTGGAAGTGCGAATAAAAATAGAACGGGATTTTCACCACTCTGTTTAAAAAGCAGTTATACTTGCAGACCCCCTAAACAATCTACACAGTGGGCTTCTGTACCACCCCAACTCTGAGGGAAAACTAAACGCTGAAGGTTTATTCTATGGAGAAGGCAAAACAGGTCTCTGGCTTTAGAGACATAGGTGTAGTTGAAGGCAAATTTACTATACTTAATACATGGAGATAAAGTGAATTTGAATAATCAATGTTGAGTCCCCTAACCAGAAACTCAAAAAACTTGTAGCCAGGATAATAACCTCCAAAGACCAGAAAAGCATGCATGCATTCATTCATTCATTTAGGCAAATCTGATCACACCACATATAACGACCTGAAAAGATAATCATACCAGGAGTTCTTCAAGGAAATAACCTAGTTATATCACCCTTCAGCAAAGCCCACAGTTGATAAGCCCTCCAATACTCATGCACACAGAAATACAATTAGCTTTTTAGTTACCCTACTTATAAATAAAAAAAGAAAGCAAAAGAGTTGCCAGACGCTAGAAGGAAGCCTCTAACATGAAAGAGGACACCAAAATCTAAAGAGTAACTTGGGAGAACAAACTAAATGTTCAAAAAAGCCCCAAAATCTAACAATAATATCTTCAGCAATAGGAAAAAATAATACTGCTTCATGAAGTGAGAACAGGACACTATGTTAAAAAAAGGAAAAATTAAATACGACTCTTGAATTTTTTTTTAAATGGTTGAAGAAATTAAAAATACAAGGAACAGATAATAAAACTGACGTAATCTCCTAGAGCACAAAGCATAAAAGCAAAGAGATGGGCCAGGTGCAGTGGCTCACACTGTAATCTCAGCACTTTAGGAGGCCCAGGCCAGTGGACTGCCTGAGGTCAGGAGTTTGAGACCATCCTGGCCAACATGGGGAAACCCCAACTCTACTAAAAATGCAAAAAATTAGCCAGGTGTGGTGGGTCATGCCTGTAGTCTGAGCTACTTGGAAGGCTGAGACATGAGCCAAGATTATGCCACTGCACTCCAGCCTGGGTGACAGAGTAAAACTCCATCTCAAAAAAAAAAAAGATGAAAAAGGAGAAAAAATAAATTAAGGACCAGTCAAAAAGCCTAATATCCAAGATATAGAAAATTCAGAAAGATACAACATTTAATAAGAAAGTATTTTATCAATAAATCAGGATATTTTCCTAGAATTGAAAATGCTCTTTTAGACTAAAAGAGAATCTACAACAGTGCATCAAAACAGACCCATGCCAGAGGATGCCATTATGAATTTAGGAAAAGTTACAAAGATAAGACCTTAAAACAATCCAGAAAAAAAAAATCCTATACAAAAGATCAGAAATCCAATAAAAAATTATTAGAGACCAGGCACAGTGGCTCACACTTGTAATCCCAGCATTTCGGGAGGCTGCAGCAGGAGAATCACCTGAGGACAGGAGTTTGAGACCAGCCTGGCCAACATGGTGAAACCCTGTGTCTGCTAAAAATACAAAAATTAGCCAGGTGTGGTGGCAGGTGCCTGTAATCCCAGCTACTCAGGGGGCTGAGGCAAGAGAATAGCTTGAACCTGGGAGGCAGAGCTGATATCACACCACTGCCCTCCAACCTGGACGACAGAGCAAGACTCCGTCTGAAAAAATAAAAATTTTTTAAAAATGTTTTAAAAAAGAAAGCCATTTAGACTTCTGAAAAGCAAATGGAACTCAGACCCCAAATTAAAACTAAATTCTGTAGGAATATTATTTCTACCCTAGAACTCTATACTCCACTGACATAATGCCAATTAAGAATGAGGGTACCTTCAGCTACATAAGGTCTTAAAATATTTACATTCCTCTTATTGTTTCTAGAGTTTTAGAAGATCTGTCTCACCAAAATGAAAAAGTAAACCAAGAAAAACATGGTATCAAAGAAATAGGAAATCCAACCCAAGAACTATGTAAGGGGAAGCCCCTGGATGAAGGCTAAAAGAGATTCTAAAAATGACAGCTATGGTACAGAGCTAGATAGTATCAACAATACAGGCTGGAGCAGGTCAAAGAACTCCCACATAGGCTTGTTCAAAAAGATAAAATGAGTCAGGCATGATGCCTCATGCCTATAATGCCAGTGCTTTTGGAGACCAAGGCAGGCGAGCTTGAGGCCAGGAGTTCAAGACCAGTCTAAGTGTTTTGCTGAAAAGTTTTACTTTCAGTTCGGGTTTGAGGATGTACGGCAAAAGAAACCACAATATTACACTTAAATGCAGTTAAAAGCAAAGTTTAATGATTAACACAGCAAAAGGGTATATTGGTGACTCACACTTGTAATTCCAGCAATCCCAGCACTTCGGGAGGCTGAGGCGGGTGGATTGCTTGAGCTCAGGAATTGGAGACCAGCCTAGCCAACATAGCGAAATCCTGTCTCTACTAAAAATACAAAAATTAAACCAGGCATGGTGGTGCATGCCTGTAGTCCCAGCTACTCCAGAGGCTGAAGTGGGAGAATCGCCTGAGCCAGAGAGGCAGAGGTTGCAGTAAGCAGTGATTGTGCCACTGAACTCCAGCCTGGGCTACAGAGTAAGACTGCCTCCAAAAAAAAAAAAAAAAAGAGTATAATGGTTAACTGGTTAACTTAGTAAAGACTAAAGTGAAAAAAGGAAAATACATAAACACACACATATTCACCTACGTTCAGATTAAGCA
The DNA here is from genome assembly GCA_963574635.1 of Cheracebus regulus. Lineage (NCBI taxonomy): Eukaryota > Metazoa > Chordata > Mammalia > Primates > Pitheciidae > Cheracebus > Cheracebus regulus. The sequence goes on along the minus strand of CAUYQU010008573.1, from coordinate 17,817 downwards.
GTGCTAGAAGTCCTAGAACAGCCATCTGAAGTTCCAACTGAAATAAGCCCCAGGCAGTGTGTTTTCTCCACAGGCAAGACTTCATAGGGCAATCGGAGGGTCCCGGCTTATATTGCCAAGCCACTAACTGAAATTATCAGCTACATGCAAATATGCAGCTCTAAAGCTTTAATTCATAATGCTTAATCTTTTACTTTGTGTGTCTCCAGATGGTCTGAAACCTAGATAATTGGCCAGATTTCCAAGGTTTGAGAAGTTCCACAGTATACTTCCTTTCTTATTTGAAATTTTTCAGGACTGGTGGGTGTTTAATCTCCATGTAGGCTATAGCCCACATGGGATCATTTGTAGGTCAGAGGCCCAGCATTGCTTCTGAAGGCTGAACAAGACTAATACAATTTTAAATTCCTTACACTTGGGCATAGCAAGACCTCATCGCTACAAAAATTTTAAAACATTAGTTGAGCATACTGGCATACGCTGTACCTATAGTCCCAGCTAGGTAGGAGGATCACTTGAGCCCAGGAGTTGGAGGCTGCAGTGAGCTATAATCTGCCATACTCTAGCCTGGGCCACAGAGAGAGAGACCCTGTCTCTAAAATATGATAATAATAATAATAATAATCATCATCATCATCTTAAAAATTAACAATGAAAATTTTTTTAGTGGTAAGAAAATAATTTAAATGTTTGAAGTTTAACTGGAGGAGTATTTGAGGACAAAAGACTAATTAATACATACAAAATTAAATAAAACAATTCCAGAGACAGCATAAAGTTATGCAGAAGAGGGAAAATAAAATCATATTCCAGGTTGGGTGGGTGGCTCATACCTGTAATCTCAGCACTTTGGCATGCTGAGACGGATGGATCACTTGAGGTCAGGAATTCGAGACCAGCCTGGCCAACATGGTGAAACCCTGTCTCTATTAAAAATACAAAAAAAAATTAGCCAAGCATGGTGGCAGGTGCCTATAATCTCAGCTACTTGGGAGGCTGAGGCAGAAGAGTCACTTGAACCTGGAAAGTGGAGGTTGCAGTGAGCCAAGACCACACCACTGCACTCCAGCCTGGGTGACAGAGCAAGACTCAGTCTCAAAAGAAAAAATATATATATTCCAGTACTTGGCTCAACTGTCCCAGTGTTTACATAATATTTATATTGAGAAGTTGGCAGAATGGGGCCAGGCGCGGTGGCTCACACTTCCCAGCACTTTGGGAGGCCAAGGCAGGTGGATCACTTGAGGCCAGGAGTTCGAGACCAACTTGGCCATCATGGTAAAATCCTGTCTCTACTAAAAATACAAAAATTAGCTGGGCGTATGTGTTGCATACCTGTAATCCCAGCTACTCAGGAGGCTGAGGCAGGAGAATCGCTTGAACCCAGGAGGCGGAGGTTGCAGTAAGCCAAGATCACGCCACTGCATTCCAGCCGGGGCGACAGAGCGAGATTCCACCTCAAAAAAATACATACATACATACATACATACACACACATACATACATAAAAGAAACTGGAAGAATGAGAAGTATGTATGTGGTATTTGTAAAATATTTTTTTCTTCTTTGTAGAGACAAGATCTTTGCCATGTTGGCCAGGCTGGTCTTGAATTCCTCGCCTACGTGATCCACCTGCCTTGGCCTCGGAAAGTGTTGGGATTACAGGCATGAGCCACCGGGCCCAGCCATACGTAGTGAGACAGGCATGAAATCCTTTTCCTCCACAATAATAATTCAATAGTTAATGCCTAAAAATATAGAAATTAAGAAATATAGAAATTATCTAACAAGTAAACATGTTAGAGATGTGAAATTAAATTAAAAGTCAAAACAATCAGGTAAAAGACTTCAAAGTAGCTGTACCTAAGAAACAGAAAAAGAGGAGTTATCTAAACTACGTACATGTAGAACGCTGACAAAAAAAAAAAGTTCTTTAAGTTTGAAAGCCTAACCAAAACCCAGTTTGAATGCTTAATCAAAACATGGTAATGAAATGGATTTTTTTTTCTGAGACAGAGTCTTGCTTTGTCACCAGGTGCCAGGCTGGAGTGCAGTGGCACCATCTCGGCTCACTGCAACCTCCGCCTCCCAGGTTCAAGCAATTCTGCCTCAGCCTCCCCAGCAGCTGGGACTACAGGCACGCGCCACCACACCCAGCTAATTTTTGTATTTTCAGTAGAGACAGGATTTCACCATGTTGGTCAGGATGGTCTCAATCTCTTGACCTCGTGATTCGCCCGCCTCAGCCTCCCAAAGTGCTGGGATTACAGGCATGAGCCACCGTGCCCGGCCCATAAAATGTGTTTTTATAGAAATGTCAGTAAACTGCTCTGTCTTTAAAACCTAAATATACTGTGAAATTGATATGGTTTGGTTTTGTTCCCCTACCCAAATCTCTTGTCTTAGTGTTGGAGGAGGGGCCTGGTGGGAGGTAACTGGATCATGGGGATGGACACCCCCTGCTTGCTGTTCTTGTGATAATGAGTGAGCTTTCATGAGATCTGGTGGTTTATAAGTGTTTAACACTTGCCCCTTTGTTCTCTCTCCTGCGTGCTTCCCCTTCACTCTTCTCCCAGGATTGTGTTGTATTGAACCGAGCACAGAAAGTCAACACCAAGACAAAAGTATGCCAAATTGCAGGGTCTTTATTGCCCACGGTCACGGAGGACTCGAGTCTCTCCAACCCGTGGCCCGAAAGGAGTGTGTCAAGAACTTGGGAGTGAGGGTGAGGGGCGGGGGTGGGTGTGAGAGGCTTCAGACATTCCGAGGGCCAGGGGACTTTTTGACATTCTGATTGTTACTTAAGTGGTTCACAAAAGTCAAGATTAGCATTTGTTTACACATTGTCTGGGTAGGGTGGAAATTACAAGTCGCAGGGGCCAAGAAGGCCTGGGTTTGGACTGCTTGCCTGTCACATTTCGGTTATAGAGAGCAGTTTCAACAGAAAGCCGAGGTATGGTTGAGGTATGCAGTTTTATGGGGCTTTTACCATGTCACAATTGTAAGTTTCCTGAGGCCTCCCCAGCCATGCCTCCTGTACAGACTGTGGAATTTTGAGTCAATTAAACCTCTTTATAAATTACCCAGTTTCAGGTATTTCTTCACAGCAGTGTGAGAATGAATATAATAATATAGATATATGACCCAGCATTTTTACAGTATACCATAGATAAGTAAGTCAAAACCACCTATATAAATGGAGACTTCTCATCCTAATGGCATCCTAATTAGCTGGTAGCTGGTAGCTGGTAGCTGCTATTGCTATCATCCTCAGTGCTATTATCAAAATTGTTTCGAAAACATCCACCTTAGAAACACCGCTACATTTAATCAATGTGATATACTAATGGCCCCTAAGGAAAACAAAAGCCAAAAACATGTACCATGTTGTAATTTATAAAAGCAACATGCAGCATGGGGTAGTCAAAAAACAAAGACTACTGACTGGAATCCTATGGCCCTGGAATCACTCTGCAACGTCACAATTTTTATTTTATTTTATTTTATTTTTGAGATGGAGCCTCGCTCTGTTGCCCAGGCTGGAATGCAGTGGCGCAATCTTGGCTCACTGCAACCTCTGTCTCCAGAGTTCAAGCGATTCTCCTGCCTCCGCCTCCTGAGTAGCTGGGATTACAGGCGTGCGGCACCATGCCCAGCTAATTTTTTGTATTTTTAGGAGAGACAGGGTGTCACTGTGTTAGCCAGGATGGTCTCAATCTCCTGACCTCATGATCCGCCTGCCTTGGCCTCCCAAAGTGCTGGGATTGCAGGCGTGAGCCACTGCACCCGGCCAAATGGTATCTAACGAATTGGGAAGGGGGCACAGGCTAGGGAAAAAGAACTGGCTCCTGAACTAAAGGAATGGGGGTGGGGAGGAGAAGAGCAGTCCAGCCAGAATAACAGGAATAGCATTTACAAAGGCAGAAAGACGTGGGGAGCAAGGCAGGTTGAGAGAAATGCAAATAAAATCACTGAGCACTGTAGCAGAGGAAAGTTGGAGCAGGAAGGCACAGATGAGGCTTGGGTGGTAAGCAAACATCTCAGGGAAGCCTTCTATGCCTTGGACTTTTGCAGACCACTTCCAGCCCATTCCTGTATCTGTCTGAAATGCCCAAGTGAACTGCAAGAAGTGGATGGACTAAAGGATTCCTGCCACTTCCCTTCCATATTAAAAACCAAGATGCTAAGGTGGAAAAGCAGTGGCAGCAATGCCAAGAACAAGCAGGGCAGGGCCCCAAATACACACAATAAAAACAGCCTCTGAGTAAAAACCAGAAGCACCATTCAGCAAAATTCTTGCTCTTTTGAGTAAGTGAACATACTACACATATTTATAACTGTAGCATTGAGAGCAATTTTTTTTTTAAGACGGAGCCTCACTCCCAGATTCAAGCGATTCTCCTGCCTCAGACTCCTGAGTAGCTGGGATTACAGGCGCCTGGCTAATTTTTGTATTTTTAGTAGAGACAGGGTTTCAACATGTTGGCCAGGCTGGTCTCAAACTGCTGACCTCAAATGATCTGCCCCTCTTGGCCTCCCAAAGTGCTGGGATTACAGGCATGAGACACAGCACCCAGCTGAGAGCAATTTTTTATTTTTTTCTTTATGTTCCTGATTTTTGATGAACACACACTGCAATTATTTCACACATACACCCAATAAAGTTTGTATACTCAATGCAGTATCTTGCAATCCAAGGGTCTTTAACCTTTATTAGCCAGTGGACTTGGAGCTATTAAGTTAAAAACAATCATGAAGGAGCATATCTATGTAACATGCTGGTTTCCAGTATTAAGATTCTTGAGGACAGAGATCACATCTTATTTATTTCTAAACCCCTTCCTTTCTCCTCCCACCACCAGCAAGCACCTAACACTTTGCTTTTATACACAGGAGGTGTTCAATAAATGTTTATTTTATTATGCAATAATGCCATGCATTTGTAAGATGGCTAAAAAAATTTGGAATGCATGAACAGTTTATACACTGGGCTTGGGAATTTCATGAGCAAAGATAATGACAGTGTTTATATATGACTCTGGTTTATGAAAAGCTTTCATATATATTCTGTCATTCAAGTCTCATATTAACCTAATGGAAGAAGCATTCCTTTCCCTCCAGTAGGCAGTGGCAATAGAAACTAAGAAATTAAGTCATCTGCCCAAGGTCACATAGCTAGTGACAGACCAAAGACTCTGAATCTCAAGTCTTCTCACTCATAGGCCACTGTTCTCTCCCATGACAATCTACAGTTAATTTATTTAATTAAAAAAAAAAATGGCTGTAAGCCCAGCACTTGGGAGGCCAAGGTGGACAGACTGCTTGAGCCCAGGGGTTCAAGGCTAGCCTGGGAAACATGGAAAAATCCTGTCTCTACAAAAAATACAAAAATTAGCCAGGCATGGTGGCACACACTTATAGTACTGGCTATTCAGGAAGCTGAGGTGGAAGGATTGCTTGAGACACATACACACACACACACACACACACACACACACACACACACACACACACGAAAGAAAAGAAAATTATTCAAAACATATTTGCCAAGTAATGTCCTAATGTGCTGTGAAATAAAATGGTGGACAAACCCACAGCCCAAGAGGAGAAAACTTCTCCTTCAGTCCAGAAGGAGAAAAAAAGGCCTGAAACAAGAAAATAATTATAAGTATGAAAGGAGAGAGTAAGGGGATCTACATTGGGGCCCCTTTATTGGGAATCCCGCAAAGACAGAACTGATGTTATATTGAATCCCAAGGATTTTTCTTATTTACCTTACTTCAAACCATTTAAGTTAATATACAGGTATCCTCCCATTTACTGTCTAAAGCTTCTCAAACTTGGAAGGTGCTTTCAAATCACCTGGGGATCTTATTAAAATGCATTCTAATCCAATGATTAGGACCTGAAATCTTGCATTTCGAACATACTCCTAGGTCTTGCCAAAGATCCACCCCTTGAGAGATTAAAGCAGACTTCTCGAGGATTATGGTTATGTAGAGACACTGATCCCTTCAGTCCTGAGGGTACCTTCTGTCACCAGAGGGCCAAGAGCAGTTGTTGTTCTGCTACATAAAATGACAGTGGTATTTTTTTCCTTAATGTTAAGTGATATTTTAAAAAGGCAAAGATATCATTAACAAGTATAGTTATCCCTAGACAACACCTTACAAATACATTCCCACTTTCAAAAAAGGTAAAATAACAGAGCTCGCCAGGTATGGTGGCTGATGTCTGTAATCCCACCACTTTGGGAGGCCAAGGCAGGCAGATGAGGTCAGGAGTTCGAAACCAGCCTAGCCAACACAGTGAAACCCCATCTCTACTAAAAATACAAAAATTAGCTGAGTGTGCCTGCAATCTGAAGAATCACTTGAACTCAGGAGAATCATTTAAACCCAGGAGGCAGAGGTTGCAGTGAGCCTAGATCATACCATTGCACTCCAGCCTGAGTGACAGAGCAAGACTCTGTCTCAAAAAATAAAATAATAAAATAAATAGAGCTCAACTAAGGCAAATTTTGGTTCTCAAAGGTCTAGCTGTTTAAAATTGTAGCTTTATAGTACAGTTTAGTTCTAATTATAATTAGAAATATAATTTTAATAAATTTTTGGTTCTTGATGGCTTGCTATTTTCCAAACAAAACACTGATGAGGATGACAAAGGATTGATTAAAAGGCTGAAGAGTCTAAGCCACTTTGGGAATTAAAGGGCTGAATAGTCTAAGTCACCAGCAGCAGACCTCAAAATATTGCTGTGAATTGGTCTGTTGTTCACTGACTCAAAAGTATAATTTCTAAGAGTTGAAAATAAGACAACTGAATATGTGGCAGGTATGGGGAAGGGTTAGTGAGAATGGAACGAGGCATATGTGAGCAAAAACTATAATCACAAGGAGTTTTTAAACAAAGAGCTATTTCAGTAGTTAAATCTAACACTACAGAGCTTTAGCAAACAAATGGATTCTCTAAACAGCAGAAGGGTTATGCTGTTGCTCATCTGTTTGAAACATGATCTCAAACACTAGAAAAGTTGCCTTAAAATACCTTTCCCCCTATTGTTTCTACTGAATTAGTCTTTATTTACAGTTATACATTTAAACTAAGTTATACATTTAAACTAAGTTATACTGTTACCTATTTCTACAAAAGAAGAGCTACTTATAAAATATTCCTCCTAATACCCAATACTGTAATACAACAACAACTATTAAACTATTCTCATCAAATATCAATGTGAGAACAACAAAAAAACTTAGGCAGAAAGACACAAGAATAACAATAAAAGAAAATTTGACTAGGCAAGGTAGCTCATGCCTGTAATTCCAGTACTTTTGGAGGCTAAGGCGGGCAGGAGTTAAGAAACCAGCCTGGGAAACATGGCAAAACCTCATCTCTACCAAAAATACAAAAAAAATAACCAGGTGTGGTGGTGTGTGCCTGTAGTCCCAGCTCCTCAGGAAGACTGCTTTAGCCAGGAAGTCAAGGCTGCAGTGAAATGGCTGTGCCACTACACTCCAGCCCTCCAGTCTGGGCAACAGAACAAGACTCTGTCCCAAAAAAGAAAGGTCAATCTTTCCATTACAAATAGTAATAATGCTACCTGGATATCAGGCACTTAAAACTATGATAGGGAGGCAGGGAACATAAGGAACTTCAGCTATGACAGGAAATATCGTCTCCACCGGGCATAGGCCAAGTAAATAACTTTGTAACTCTTTCTAACTTTACTTCATCCTCTCCATTTACATAAGGCATACCTGAAGAAACTAACCTTAAATACTCTAGAGGGTATTTAAACTTCCAAGAATTCTGTAACAAGGCCTTTGAGCCTCTATGCTCGGGCCCACTCCCACACTGGATTTGATTTCAATAAATCAAATCTTCACTTGATTTCAATAAATCCCTTCATTTCTTCCTTGCTTTGTCTATGCATTTTGTGCAAATCTTTGTTCAAGATGCCAAGAACCTGGACACCTCCACTGGTGACATATTTTGGCGAGCCAGCCAAGAGGAAGAGATAAGTCCAAAGGGATTTATTTTTCTCCTTTCTCCTTTTCCTTTCTGTTCCATACAAGGGAATCTCTCTCTCTCTTTTCCTTTCCAACTTGGGATGCTTAGTGGGCAGCCCCTAAACACAGAGACAACTACATGATTCTGCCCATGGCCAGTGAAACGAAGGAGTTTCCATGCAGAGAAGCTTAACTACCACCTCCCGGTTCACTTACGGAAACTGAGTCTTTTTCATTTTTTTTCCTTTCTTTCTTTTTCAGTCTTTCAGCAGTTGTTTATAATTGCCCTGCCCCGAAGAGGTAAAGATCTTCTTTTTTTTTTTTATCTTTTCCATGTATGGCCACACGTTTCAGGAGACTTAAACCTTCTTTACTTATGCTAAATTATTCCCTTATCATACTCAACTCATTAAGGACAAAAAGGTTCAGCATCCAGTTCTTCTTATTACAGTTCATGGCTATTCTTATAAAACTTATACTAGGCTCTGGAAGGGAAAACCTGCATGTGGCACCGGTGCCCACCTAAGGTCAGAGACATCTGATACACTAAGATCGGACACCATAGGAGGACACTCTGGGAGATCCTGTGGACCTCAGCCTCCCCAAAGAGGATGCTCTTGCAGAGGTTCTCAGGTCTGCTATTAAACCCTCCCTAAAATTTTCTCTCCCAGTTGCAATGCTGCTTGGTCCCAAAATTGTCTGGAACCTGGAGTTTACCGTCTAATGGGAAAGTGGGATGGTGTTTCATGTATCCAGGCTTTTGTGTTGCAGTTCTAAGCAAGGGGCCTGACTAACATGTACGTCTCCTTTGGTACTGTTTGGCACCAGTGCTCTTTGGAGTCTGGGGAGGTTTGGTCTTTAATAATCAAACTGCCATGGAGACTGCTTTGCCCAAAATTTTGGTTCACAGCCTTCACTGGATTGTCTATTCGGGCTAAGTAAAACTGGCAAGCTTGTATTGCTATCTCATGACTAAGGTTCCAAGTGATTGCATCTTCATTTGGGTGTGTGTATACATGTCTAGATTTATTTATTTGTATGTATACTTACTGTTATATGTTGTATTCACCAAAATTGGCTTATAAGGAAAAGAATGCTCATAAATTAAGTAAGTCTAAGTAATTTTCAAGTTCGCGTGACTTAAAGTATAACTTTACTAAACAAACTAGCTTTAAAATTATTGGTGGAATAAAAATAGAAATGCCTTCAGAATTATAAGCATATATTTTTTCTGAATTTTATGTTTGTCTCTGCTAGATATTTTTAAATGTCAGTGTTAATTCAAGCCTGCCTCTCATTCTATTCAAAGTCTCACTTAGATAAATGCACATCTGATTGCTTCCTTTGGAAGGGCTAGTAAGAAACTGAAAAGAATGCAACTGTTTGTCTCCCACCTACCTATGATTTGAAAGCCCGCAAACCTCCTCCCCACCTCGAGTTGTCCTGCCTTTCCGGACTGAACCAATGTTTATTTTACGTATGTTGGCTGAGCTCCTGTCTCCCCTGTCAAACGTAAAAATTAAGTAAAGCGAATGAGATAAATGTTTTAGGTAAACTTTTTGTGTAAATTAAAATCTTAAAGTTATTTTTGATGCTCATTTAATATCTGGGTCATCTTCAACTAAGAAATGGTTGTGATATGGGGAAATACATTTCTAAAACTGTGGAATTGTTCTTATCACTAAATGCCCATCTCTGATAGTTCAGGATTTCTTGCTTTTTAGAGTTTCCCTAAAGTATTAGGTTACTAAGGTTAACACATAATTCTGTATACAAAATGTGCCAGAAAAGGGTATTAGAGGAAGAATAATTTTGTCTAATTCAGAAGTTATCTAAAAGTTCAAATCACAGATTTGTAAGGTTATTTATGAAACAATGTAGTAAGGAATCATTAAGTAGTAGAGAAAGATGTGGAAAAAGTTTAAATAATAAAATATTCTTTAAAGACTGATAGAGAATTGGAGACATTAGGCTAATTAACATTTTCATAGTTAAAGCTCTTAGTCTTGATTAAAGTAAAATAAGAAGTATTGTAAAGAAATGCGGGCCAGGCTCGGTGGCTCCGGAATGTAATCCCAGCACTTTAGGATGCCTAGGCGGGCAGATCACGAGGTCAGGAGTTCCACATCGGCCTGGCCAACATGGTGAAACCCCAACTCTACTAAAAATACAAAAATTAGCCAGGCATAGTCACACATGCCTGTAATCCCAGCTACTTGGGAGGCTGAGGCAAGAGATCACATAAACCTGGGAGATAGAGGTGCAGTGAGTGAAGAGTGGAACTCCATCTCAAAAATAAGAAGAAGAGCTCAAATCAAATTTTTTGTCAGAAAAGTGAAAAGCATAATATCTTTTATTTAGTTCATGTGAATTGAGTAATCTTTGGGAAATAAGGATGATTTGAAAGATTACTGGTAAAATATAAATGTCTTCAAAATGTAAATACGTGGTCTAAATTACATTCAAATATTAGGTTAGATGCTTTAGGGTCATAAGCTGCTTCTTTGGCTTCTGAAAATTGTTTAACTTGCCTGCTTTCCAGCTAAGTATGGCCTGGGGACATTGGAGTTGGCCATGCCCCTAGCTATGACTATATATCAAATCTTATCAGAACATAACTTTCCAGGTTTTACATTAAAATGAAAATTGCTAAGAGATGCCATTATAACAGGCAATTAAGACTACTAGAAACAGTTTTACAGTTGGGTGGCTCACGCCTGTAATACTACCACTGGGAGGCCAAAGTGGGCAGATCTCCTAACATCAGGAGTTCAAGACCAGCCTGGCCAACACGGGGAAACCCTGTCTCTACTAAAACTACAAAAATTAGCTGGGCATGGTGGCACACGCCTGTAGTCCTGGCTACTCAGGAGGCTGAGGAAGGAGAATCACTTGAATCTGGGAGGTGGTGGTTGCAGAGAGCATAGATCACACCACTGCCCTCCAGCCTAGGTGACAGAGCAAGACTCCATCTAAAAAAAAAAAAAGGGAAAAAAAAAACACTTTTACATACAACATGTGTAAGAAGAGTAGAATGTGGGGGTTTTTTGGTAAAACGTTATAAAAGGTTTTACTTCTTCAAACTTTCTGAGTCATCATTTTGACAAAATAAATAATTTATGGGGATCTGGAATTCCAAAATCAAACTTCAGTTTCAAATTTGTCTTTCCTAATGCCTGGCCTTTTGGATGGATCAGAGGGCCCCTGAAAACATCTAGAAAAAAAGGTAAACAGGATTATTTGACATGTTTACGTAAATGGGATTACCAAAATGATGTTCAATCTTCTTTAGGTTATATCGTTGTGAATTATATATGCTCCAAAATTGTATGGGATGTCTAAAATCCAAATGTCTAAGTATGGTTATTAAGTTATTGTAAACCACAAAAATAACCACATTTCCTTGTATAAAGCTACTAGCCCAAGTTAAAAAAAAATCGAGAAAATACTTTGACCAATTTTCATTTTAAACTAACTGATACTGAAATTGTTTAAGATAGTGTATCATCAATGCCTCATCCCATATTCCTGGAAAATAATTAAAGCTTCAGGTACATTTGGTCACCTGGTGGGCCATTTAAACATTTTATAAAGGGATTTCATTAAATGGTTATTTTCAATGCATGTTTTCTAGTTGTATAAAAGCTTTCCCATGCAAGAGGGCTGATGTTGTAACAGTAGATTATGCTACAGTGTATTTTTAGCAGGTAGAGACACCTCTTTATGGTTTGGAGCTTCTGAAAACATCAGAGAAAGATTGTCCTTGCCATCCACACTACAACAAAACTTCGGGACCTTGAACTTCAGGTTCATCATCTCACAACCGAGAAGGTTCCCTCCATACTTTTGGAACTGTGCACCCATTGAAACCCTTGAGGTAAAGCTAACCAAGAAAAAGATGGCACCCTTGATGTGAATAGCTTTCCCCCAAGTTCACAGGTAAGGCCTGGGGACAACTTCTATTATCATGAAACTCTTATTTTTGAATGTTTTTCTCGCTTACGCCTCTATTAAGAATAAAAGTAGAAAAGGAGTCTGTTATGTGCACTAATGGGGTGTACTTTTATTTTTGAAGGAGTTTGCAGCCCACCTTATACTTCGATAGATAAAAGATGAAGGTCCAATGTAGGTAAGAAACTTTAATGGTATATACGTTGCCTCATAATCAGTCAAAAACAAAACACTGGTTCACTCCTCTTATCCCACATCATGGGTTAAAGAGAACACTGCCAGGAGGGCTTTGCTCTTTCAAAAGGGCATCATTTGTTAGGTCCTTTTTCCGTGGTTTAAAATAAAAGAAGCAGCAGTTAGAAATGTATCCCTCATAACAGACTCTATAGCAAAGTCTACTGTAAAGGCTACAGTTACACAACAGACTAAATTCTCTTGTGAAAATTATGGTAGAATTGGCTGAGCAGAGAAATATCTGAGCAGCTGCTGGCACTTGTGGCCTATGGAGAAATACATGGAATTAAAATTACAGAAATTCAGTGGTAAACTGGGTGCAGTGGCTCACACCTGTAATCCCAGCAGTTTGGGAGCCCAAGACAGGTGGATCACCTGAGGTCCAGGAGTTCAAGACCAGGCTGGCCAATATGATGAAACCCCACCTATACTAAAAATACAATAAATTAACCAAGCATGATGGCACACACTTTTAATCCCAGCTACTTGGGAGGCTGAGGCAGGAGGATTGCTTCAACCCGTGAGGCAGAGGTTGCAGTGAGCCGAGATCATGCCATTGCACTCCAGCCTGGGCAACAGAGTGAGACTCTGTCTCAAAAGAAAGAAATTCAGTGATAGGGGATTAACAAAGAAATTGCTTAGTCAAGTGAGTATAGCTCATTCTTTGATCTATTCGATTTTAGGAGGTTTGTTTTATGGGGACCCTGGGTAAGAAACTCTTGGTATTATCCTCCCAGCAGTCATAATAATAGTCTCCCTGCTGCACTGTATTCTCTGAAAGGTTTTAAATGCTTGCATGCAGCCATCTCTAGAATGTCATATGGTCTCTCTTCAACTGGAGTGACAAAGGCTGAAAGAAATGTGCGACCATGAGGACACTGTAACCTATGAATGATGTGCTAAGATCGGAAACCCAAAATAATGTAACTGAGAGTGACGCTAAGGCCCTAAATTTTTGTCATACTCTCACCTAAGTGAGAACCTGACCAAAAAAGGGGAATTTTTTAAACAAAATTCTAGGAGGCCATTGTTTTGGACTAAGCTCATGCACTAGGCTCCAAGAGAACAAACCAAACTAAAATAGAGTTGCTCGTGCTAAGGCTTTAAGGAAACATACAGATTCTAGAATAGACCAGGTTTTGTTTTTCTCCTGCAAACTCTATAACAAACATTCCTGGCAGCATAGATACCTGCCCTCTGAAGTCCCCATTAAATCTTTTTAAAAAATTCATTTCCTCTCGCCTAGAGACCATCAAGCTTCAGATGATTATGCAACAAAGGTTCCAGCCAGTTCCGGATACCCCTGGCCATCAAGGAGCTACCCTGCCTCCACTAGACAGAGCAGGGAGAGTTCCATAATCCCCAACAGGTAGGGACCACGCCCCAAGCCAGCACGAAACAATTACAGAAAAAAAAGACCACTGGGCCCTCTGCCTCCCATAAAGATTTATGGGGATCACATCTCTCGTGGGCAGATGAGGTAGGAAAACAGTGTCTGGAGGCAGGGAACATAAGGCCGATTCACATTTCAGCTGTGAAAGGAAATATCCTCTCCATGGGGTGTAGGCCAAATAAATAACTTTGTAACTTTACTTTATCCTCTCCATTTACATAAGGCATACCCGAAGTAACTAATGGAATCCTCTACAAGGTATTTAAACACCCCAAAATTCTGTAACAGGGCTCTTGAGCCCCTATGCTTGGGCCCGCTCCCACACTGTGAAGTGTACTTTCATTTTCAATAAATCCCTTCATTCCTTCCTTGTTTTGTCTGTACGTTTTGTCCCATTCTTGTTCAAGATGCCAAGAACCTGGACACCCTCCACCAGTGACACTATTACCCAAATAATGCTTGTTTACCTTCAAACTCCTGCTTTTAAGTTTTAACCTCTGAATATCAAAGTAGCACTAACATATACCATAACAAACCTATAGAAACTGGCTACGACTTAAGTAATCATAAATGATTTATAAAAAATAACAGCTGCTAGCAATCATCACTGTTGAGACAATGATAATAACCTAAGTACCACTGTTGCACCTAAGTCCAAATAACTAAGCTACGCTTTCTACATTCAGTATCTCTAAACATCCCAACATTTCTGAAGTACTGATCCTAAACATAGGATTCATAGGAAAAAAATACATGACTGTCACACATGTACCACAAACAACTGAGTCCCAGACTGCTTTCATCCTTTATATTGCTATGAGGAGGGGCCCACTCAAGCCCCAAGGAGAGGAGCTGGGGCAGTAATGGCGACTGTACGACAGCTTGGGCCCAAGCCAGAGAGAGTGGCCAGACAGGGTCAACAGACCAGCTATAGTACAGGGACTGAGCAAATAAAATATCTGAGAATGACCAAAGTCAGGTTTCTCACTGACAACCAAGAAAAACATAAGAAAGGAGAAGGCTAGAATGTACCCTGTACCACTGGCTTGCAGCTGAAGGTAGTGGTATGAACTCATTTAATATATACAGATAGATACAGATAAAAACATATGGCTATAAATGAATATCAGTAAGAGTGCCTGGGAGCAGCAACACATACGTAATCAGCATACCTACACCTAGATTTTGGTTTCTAAATACTATTCTCCACTGAGCAAAATCAATGTCCTCAGATAAATGTCTATTTCCTGGACAAGAGCAGGAAAAGTACAAAATAAAAAAATATTTTGTTGTGCCAGGAAGTAAGGAAGTGCTCAAATGAGGATGGGAACAAGTCAAAGAGACACAGACACCAACTCACTGAAGAACATGGGAATCCTTATATGTACACTGCCTTAGTCACTTTGGGCTGTTACAACAAAGTACCTTAGACTGGGTATTTTATAAGCAACAGAAATTTATTGCTCACAGTTAAAGAGGCTGTATAGTTCAAGGTCAAGTCACCAGCAGATTTGGTGTGTGGTGAAGGCCTCATAAATGGCACCTCCTATGTGTCCTCACATGATAGAAGGGCATAGAGACTAACATGCTCCCTCACTCGGGCTCTTTATCAGGGCACTAATACTGAGGGCCCTGCCCTCAAGACCTAATCACCATCCAAAGGCTCTATCTTCTATTACCATCACCTTGGTGATTGCTTTCAAAATATGAATTTTAGAAGGATGCAAACATGCAGATAACAACACACACTGGTGTTAATAAGAAAAAAGAATAAATGAGAAGAGTAAATTCCTCCTTACAGTAAAATTGCCAACTAATAAATTTAGAAGTAATGACAGAATTAGCACTTTGGCAATCATCATGGTAACAATTTGACAAGAAACATCAATGAAAATTAAAACAAGTGGGTGAAACAGAATCAGGAATAGGAGAGCTACATACTATCAAAATATCTCCCCATAAAATATTAATAACAAAAAGAAAAAAAATAACCTTACAGTGGAGAATCCTGGTAAAAGCACTAATCAAAGAATCAAAGTTAACACCACCAATAATGAACAAGCAGACACTATGTGCATCTGATAAGATGCAGTAAGAAAATCACCTAAGCGCAGTGGCTCACACTTTGGGAGGCCGAGGCAGGATTGCTTAGGCCCAGGAGTTTGAGACCAGCCCTGGCAACATGGGCCGTCTCTACAAAAAATTTAAAAATTCGCCGGGTATGGCGACACACACCTCTGGTCCCTGCTACTTGGGAGGCTGAGGTGGGAGGATTCCTTGAGCCTGGGAGGTAGAGGCTGCAGAGAGCCATGATCGCACAACAGCATTCCAGTCTAGTCAACAGAGTGAGACTATCCCAAAACATACATAGATACACACATACATATATACAAATATACAGGAGAAAAGAAAAACATACACTGCACCTGTGATACTCCTGCCTCAAATGCATAACTCAAATGCACAAGGAAACATCAGAGAAACACAAAGGGAGGAACATCTACAAAATGACTAGCCTGTAATCCTCAAAAATGTAAAGGTCATGAAAGTCAAGGAAAGACTGACAAACTATTTCAGTTTGAAAAACATAGGCTGGGCCCAGTGGCTCAAGCCTGTAATCCTAGCACTTTGGGAGGCCAAGGCCAGGTGGATTGCTTGAGCCCAGGAGTTCAAGACTAACCTAGGTAATATGGTGAAACCCCATCTCCACAAAAAAGTGATTAGCTGGGCGTGGCAGAACATGCCTGTAGTCCCAGCTACTCAGGAGGCTAAGATGGGAGGATCACTTGAGCCCAGGAAGTCGAGGTTGCAGTGACCTGAGATGAGGCCACTGCACTCCAACCTGGGCAACAGAGCAAGACCCTGTACAAAGAAAAGAAAAAAGGAAAACACTGCAGACATATAAGTGGATGCAATACATGATTCATGATTGGATGCTTTTGCTGAAGATGACAATGCTAAAGCAACCAATGAAACTCAGTGGGGTTTCTGGATAAGGAATATATGGAGGTTCTTTACGGTGTTCTTTGCAACTTTTCTGGAAGTTGAAAAATGTTTCAAAATTAAAGGCTGGGCGTGGTGGCTCATGCTGTAAGCCCAGAACTTTGGGAGGCTGAGGCAGGTAGATCACTTGAAGCCAGGAGTTGGTGACCAGACTGGCCGATAGTAAAACCCTGTCTCTACTAAAAATGCAAAAATTAGCTGGGCACGGTGGCACACGCCTGTAGGTCCAAACTACTCAGGAGGTTGAGGCAGGAGAATCACTTGAACCTGGGAGGCAGAGGTTGCAGTGAGCTGAGATTATGCCATTGCACTCCAGCCTGGGAGACAGAGTGAGACCCCATCTTAAAACAAAAAAAAAAGATGGCCTTAAGTTGGTTAATGAAAACCAAAAATGGAAACATAGAAAGAAAAGAAGAGATAAAGTTCTCTATAGGACTCAGTTTGACATTCCTAACAGGTACAACTGTTTCATATTTTTCAAGTAACACGTAGCTATTTTGCCTCAGTATCTCCTAATCAAATACATAGAGAAGTGCTACATGTATTAGACATGTGCTTTAACATGCTAGAAACTCCAAAATTACAAAAACTGTAACTACACTTAGAGAAAGAAATCAACAATGGTAAAAGTAACCACATGGCAATTATTTTGCACTCTGGTATGCGTAAAAAAAAAAAAAAGCTATCTCATATCAGATGAGAAAAGTAAACTAAAGCCAGTCAGTACTGTAACTCCCAAAACTACAGTTCTTTCTGAAAAGATGACCATATTTACTTCCACTCCCCACATTCCCCTAAAAAATGCAACATATTGAAAAGAATAACATATAATATACATAAGGATATATGATATATATTATATAATGATTTATATTATCCTTGATATCTCATATTAAATTATGTATACTTGATAACAAAAAGAAGAAAACACAAAATAACCTTACAGTGGAGAAAGTATTATAAGGATATATGTTATCCTTTTTTAGTGGGTTATCAGATAAAAAACTGTAAGATAATACTTAGTCATCAGCCATTCAAAATGATGTTGCAGAAGTCTATTCAGTGGCATAAAAAATTTACAAGTGAGAGATCCAAGATGGCCGATTAGCAACAGCTCAGGAATGTAGCTCCCAGTGAAAGCGCAGAGAACGAGTGGACGCCGCACTTTCCGACGAATTTTTGTTGCCCACAGACCGGGAGATTCCCAGCAGAGGAGCCACACGGG